>JAUPFT010000009.1:2757199-2972199 GCA_036936625.1 Parnassius smintheus behrii | reverse complement strand
CAACATTTACCGTGAAAGGATGATTATATATATATATATATATATATATATATATATATATAAACATGTTACTCGAGAAAAAAGAATAAATGTCCTCCAGCACTCTTCCTTCGCTCTCAAAGTCCGAACTTACTCCGGGGTTTCACTAAGAAATTCTTGACAGAAAAACTCAATTCCTGATTTACGCCAGACCCGAGATTCGAACCCGGAACCTCATGATCAGCGGTCACATTTATGACCACTAACCCACCGAGTATAATAGCAGAGAAAAAACGGTTGTTATATTCTACAGCGACTGTTTATTTTACGCAATGTTTGTATGCTATAAAAACGGGAAATCTTTTACATTTTTATTGGAATTAATCGGATTAAACTGCCCGTATCACATTTTTATTTTTATTTCGAGCTTTCAGGACGTTTGATTATAGCTTTACGTTATTTACAGTGCATTATAGTTTTTTTTAATAAAATTTAAATTACAAATGATCTTACAGTCTACTTGACAGTAACCATGTGGCCTACTTCAGATAAAGACGCATTTGTAGGAGACAACGTATTTGTAGCCTATAATTCGTTGTTGCCTACAGATACAATCGTTGTTGCCTAAAATACTTTTAAGTTACTTTGGAAGACTAAGAAGAGAAGCAGACTGGTCCCGCGTACACAATGTAACGTCAAACAGTCTTGTCACTTCTTAGTGGACGCGCGAGTACAAAGGGGGATGCCCATATTAGGCCGTGGAACGCCCAACAATGTGCATTTGTTAAAAAAATATATCTTTATTTATGGTTATTAATCGCGGTATTCATTTATCCTAAAACAATGGGAATATTTTTGCACAAATTAAAAGTACCGAAAAGATAAAAATAAAATTAGGTAAATACGTAATTCATTAGTCTGTGAATAAAATAAAAAATGTTGCCAGTCACAAAAATCATTAAAAAATCGATTCCCCTTTTCGATCGATTACTTATGGTGTCATTATTACAATGCTTATATGATCTTTCGATAATTATTACGATGTTATGATATAGGTTTAAAATAACCATTGACAATGGATATTTATCCAAAGCAGTCGATACGCAACCGTTATTAACCAAATGTTTACCGACTACAGACGAAAAAGGATGGTTATGTTTTTACTGTGTGTGCGGATTAGGCTATGTTGAATCGTTTTTTGCTATGGTGCTTAAAACGTAGGATGCATTTTATTATTGAGGGAGCTACTATCAAAGAATATTTTATTCGCTTAACTCGTAAAGTACTTGACCAACTTTAAGAATTCTTTCACCACTAGATTGTTATGTATAATTTTAGATATCTAATATAGGGTTAATTTTATTATAGAGGGCGCTACTTTCAATGAATACGTTTTTTGGCTAATCTCAAAAATTACTAGACCGATTTTGAAAATTCTTTCACCATTACATTGCTAATGAGGGCGTTAGCTGTGTGATAAATTATATTATTACAATAAATAATTGTGAGATTAATATTTTCTAAATAAATAAAACTAAATACCTACCTAAGATGTTCAAATCCAATTATTATTTTTACAATTTAAGAATCGTATTTACACACTTTACTTACTCAGATTGATTATTGTAGATAAAGAGGTAATAAACCTAAAGTAAAAGAGCTCCGCTTAAACGAAAAAACTATTTATTAGAATAAAACTAAATGTTGAAAAAAAGTGGTTCAGTGCGAGTCGGACTCGCAGGCCCATGAAGAGTTCAGTAGTAACAAGCATATATTTTAAATCGAGTCAAAATACCACTATCATTATCGCCAGCAACAAATTATTTTGTTTTTCATAGTGTTTGTATAAATAACAAAGTTGTTTTTGCGGTTCCATAAAATGTGCTACTTGTATCAAAAAAAGGACTATTATACATTAAAGGGGTTTCTGTGGTTTATTCATTACCAAAGAGAAAAAACTTATTGCGCAAAATAGGTTTTTATTAATTTCAAGTCATCAAAAGCGGCAGTCAACCATTAAAAACTAAAACAACCGTTGTTATAGGTTCGGTTGAATTCATTGACAACCTTCACATTTATAGCTATGATAATTAAACAAGCGAATTACTAGCTGATTTACCAAGAATTCTTTAGAGAGATTTATAACAAAACGCTACTGCACAAGTTAACTGTTATTCTTATCTGTTTTTAACATAACATTTAAAATGGAATCATGTTATGATAATTCAAGAAGTTAATTTCCAGCTGATTTACCACGAATTCTCTAAAGCATAACAAAACAATACAGCACAAACTAACTGTTCTTAAAAATACATTTGAAATAGAGTTTCAATAAATAAAGGAAATTATATTTTAAAAAGCGTGCAGAACTTAAAACGCGTCAAAGATTATTCTTTTTATGATATTATTAATCGAATAAAAATCGATATCATTCCATAGATTTTATGACCGTTAAGTGGCAACATCGTATCCGACAGGTAGGCCGCTGTCACTGTTATGTCACAAGAATTAAATTACGTGTTGTTATCGTGTTATTGTTTTGTTGTAAAAGTAAAATTCAATTGTTGATCTCTCAACAATTGGTTCGAACACAGCAGGTAAATGGTTGGTACATATCACGATGTGGTATGTCTTCCTCTAAGAAATGCTTTATAACTGAGTTTACTTGAATAATATCAATATAATAATTGTAGCTTCTTTATTAGGTACAAGTTTCGAGTACAGTGAACGTGTAGTGTGGCACTCGCAAAATGCACCAATAGTTCGTCTTGAACATCTATACATCAGCTGTGGCACTGACACTTATGAGAATAAGATCACACACATTGTTTGTCTTCGATTTTCCACGTGAGGAATTATTTGCGCTACGTGAGGTAAGTGTTTAACATTTCAATTTATTAAATGTGATCCATATATCTGATAATTATACATGTTTTTACATTGATTGTATATCAACTCAAGAACTTGTTTTATTTTTTCACATCTGCCCTAGCTATATCTGACAAACATACTAGCTTATTTATGAGATTAACCAGTTTTATCAACTACCAAGAAAGGAGACAGTTGATTTTTCATTGTTTTTGGACTGCTGGTAGTCTGTCAGTCCTTAATTATTAAATAATATAGGGCATTAAATCCGTCCTTGTGCAGTAACATTTAACTTGATAAATATTTTATTTATATTTGAGTTTGAAATAAATCTATTTTATTTTTATTTTTTCACTTTGACTTCATTTTTTGTATTTTACATTATTTCAGTTGTCATGCCGTGTATATCATAATTGTTGGCAATGAACTGATAGAACAGCATCATGTTCAACTGCAGAACGGGAACCATCTGAATCATCTAGTCCGTCCTCATTGCAATCTGAAGTGAGTAATGTATTGCACCCAGAACAACAAAGCTTAGATCATACATCACACAGTGTACTGCTAACTAATTATATAAAAGCACAATGTTTTTTACCAGGTTGTAACAGTTCCATCAGCATTGCAAGTACGTCTCTTTTGTGATTAACTACATTTTGCGATAACAAACATACATAGTGACAAGTACTATGTATGTGTGTTATACTTGGTAGAGCCATGCTGCAGTTATATTAGAAGTATAGTTGTAGCATGAATGGGTCGGCTCGACCGGGGAAGGAGCACCCTCTCACAGAATACCAGCGTGAAATAGTAGCTTAATGCTGCTGTGTTTTGTATGGTGAGTGTAGAGAACCGGAGACCCTTTTTACTGGAAACGAGAAAATGATCTTAGTCCTCACGGGTGACAACGCATCTGCATTTTGATTTGTAATCGAGGATAGATGTGGATGTCTAAGGGTCGCAGAAATGTCTCCAGCAGATGGTGAATCTCAGTTAATGACAAGATATGCTAATAAATCCAGAGCCGTGACTATGTGTCGATATGGGTAGTAGAGGTGGTGAATGGCATTTTTAAAACTGAATTTAAAATATTTCATCAAAATTACTTTAACAGGGCTTCTACACATTTGATGATAGACTGCTGTGGCTTCTGCTATAGTTAATAAATTCCACACAAAAATAAGGGACAGGGATGATGCGGCTCAAATACTTGAAATAGTTCATCAAAATATGGAGACAAATAATGATTTTTCTGAGTATGCTAGGGAAAACAATCTAAATAGAGCTAGGGCAGGCAGACTTTAGAAATATAAATGTAGACTTTAAAATGTTAGGGAATTTCCTGTTTTAACTTACAGCGACTTAATATTAATTGCTTGTGTCACATACCAATTAAAGCAAGCTCGCTACTATTATGGTGAGCATATAAGATTTAATGGTTGCTACCGGATAGAACTCTGTAATAACCAGAGGAGCAGCATTATGGAAGGAATAAAGTTAAGCCCTAGCTGATCTTTACTTAGGGCTAGAATTGCAAGTCATCACTATTAGTCGTAAAGTGTATTTTATTATATAAATTCTATATAATATCTAATATATAAATTCTTTTTTAGGAAGGATGCTTGGTACTACCACCTGCTTAGGACCCTGTAATTAATGAAATTAAAAACCCAAGCATACCACTGCAAGACTTCTAGACACAGTAAGTTCATTCTGTCTATCGGACAATAAATAAAAATTAAAAATCTGAAGGTACTCCGGGTTAACACTGACATTGGGACGTCGGTCACCTCAGTCTGCCGTAACCATGGGTGCTGGAAAGCACCCGAAATGTCTGGAATTAATAATCAAAGAAATAAAACGCGATAAAATCGATAAAAATAGTTGTTAAAAAAACTGCATTTGTGAAAATAAAAACTTCAAATATTTTCAAAACCCCGACTTTTTTTAAAGCAATTCCTTTACCATTTCATTGTTTTAATTGCATATTATCATATCTATATGCTTTTATATGTGGGCACTCATGGCCGAAGTGTCTATGAAGACTGGGCATTCCCCTTTACACCATTTTTCTGATTTTAAGTGTGAGTTTAAGAATGATTTTCTTAGTGTGATGTTCAAAATTGGATATACCTATCCACAGCTCATAGAAAATGTTACGGTAGTAATGCAAAACAAATACATAAACATGATGAATACAATGTGTTATTTTCGTAATATTCATAAAATCATATTTCATATCCTAACATAACTATGATAGAAACACAAAAACTACTTTTTAGAAAAAATTCCTCGACCTCTCTCGTTACAGTACACAAATTTTGATAGCGTGATTTAGGCTTCAGTGTGTTTCGCTTGCGGCGCGACGTCAGCGCCGTCACATCACCCCTGCTCAGATCGGAGGTAGATAGTGCAGCCTCTAGCGGGGAGCTAGCTGGCTTGCAGGATATGAAGACTGCGGACGATATCTACTCGGGAGCTAAGGGGTGGGGTATTCTATGACGATGATGAAGCTTGAAGTTTCCGAAGGTAGTTAGTTGCGTGATAGTAGCGTAGATCACGTCGGGTGGTCACCACTGTAGCCGTGAAAGAGAAAGGGAGATCTCCCGCCGGGCAAGGTATTCTGCCCGGGGAGCGGCCAACACTCCGTGTGATAGTTTGGAGATGTTCTATAATATATATATATATATATATATATATATATATATATATATATATATATATATATATATATATATATATATATATATATATATATATATATATACATGCATGATACTTGTATATTTCTAAGAACTCTTCCTATATAATCTAATATCTGCCATTTTACGAGGGTAATCGTTTCCACAAAAACCGCGCGTGTAAATTGTTTGAAGTGCACAGACTTATATGTTTCGTTTTCTTTTTCTATCTTTACACGCGCGGAAGCTGATTCACGCGTTAAGAAGTGTATGTGTAAAGGCGGCTAATTAATTTTTTACTGTGGCCTTAAACACTCTTATAGACATAACATGAACATTTCTATTGAATCACCACAATTACTAAATAGTTTTTTTTTAATAATAAGGTGCGTCAACAATCGTTACGTTGTTATATGAGATATTAATAAAATTATCCATATTTATATAAAATCCTTTACAATGAAGGTAAAGGAGCACCATGGGGTTCTAGTCGTGTAAAAGAAAAGTAAAGACTACGGACTTCCATTTGGCAAGATCCTTGCTGATTATGCAGTTTCATGATATTCGGAATAATATAAATTTCCCTCGTAACTATTTCCGCAGTGTTTATTTCTCCATAACCAAACCACTGAAGCATTCCTTTCTTTATCCTGATAAAAACGTCTTCTTGTAAAATTGAGTTTACTCTTATCACACAATATCTCGCCCTGAAATTCTATCTATAGCATATCCAGTAAAAAAATATATTTACAAAATATTGAATCTACAAATTTTCGCTATATTTATTAGCCGTTGACATATTGCGTGATTCGTCACTATTCAAAAGCGTTTTCTGTTTGCAAACACTCGCCAGCTTGCAAACTGTCGAAAGCAAAATGTTCTTAGTAGAACCCAGTCAGTAAGTTGGCAGTGTTTCACACTCATGCCTCGGAAAGCACGTTAAACCGTTGGTATTGCGCTTGATCTCTCTTCTGTCGTATTGGATTACAGCACAGATTAATAAATAGTTTACCAACAGATACATCACTCGCATACAATAGCGAAAATACCTACGCTATAATAGCCTACAAAATCTTAATATCTGCTGCTCGTAGTGAGAAGAAAATGTACCATAAGTACGCGTACGAAGAGTTGAGATTGTGTTGCCCGCCGTGTGACTCACGTGCAAGCGCGTCATCGGACGAATGCGCTAGGGTTGTACCTATAATGATTATTGTAATAAAATGAATGCTGCGAAATACATATTACATAATAACAATATTTTTTATTTGTCAATCAAATATGTTTGAGTTTTATAAAATGATTTAGACATATTTTCCTTCTCTTAATTCCCGGTTATTAAATGTTATCGTTGAAATTTCCTAAATTGCGTAAATAATTTTAATAAATAATCATGACGAAAACAGGAGCAAAGCAGAGGAAAATCAATGGTTTGTAAAATTTGCAACACGGTGCTGCCAGGCCGATTCATTATGACGTTGTAAAAATTATTTAAGAATGAATGAATAGGACTTTTAGCCTACCACAAAAAGATGAATCTTTATTTTAAGCTTTTAAATTAGTAAACAGTGTTGTTTCGTCGACATTAGGGTTTTCCTGTAACAAAGCATATAAGTTATGTTTTTTTTTTTTGCTACATTTATATAATAAATACTCTGTCTGATACATGAGTCAATGCAAAAAAGACAATTTTTCATTAGTTTTTTGACTTTTACACCCATCCACTGCACAATAATAACATATGGTTTTGGCATTTCGACAAGTAAGCTCAGGAAACGTGCGCAGCGCTCGCACCGTGCTCAGGCGGGCGTGCGGCGGCCCTACGCCGGTGGTATCGTGGACGATACGCAGAAAGGTAGGCATATAACGCGTGGCCTAGAGCGAGTGACGGAGGCCTGATTACAGTCTCATCGGACTTTGAGAGTGAAGGAAGAGTGCTGGAGGATATTTATTCTTTTTTCTCTAGTAACATTTTTACATAAAGGTATAATCTCCGTCTGATTACAAAAAGTAGTTTATAATTAGTCTCACGTTGAAATTAGAATATGTTAAGTAAACGGGAGAAGAAACTCGGAAATATACGAACTAAAATTTAAAGTATAGAATTCGCAACTTAAATTTTGCGAGGACTTGGCCTTAGCTAAGGTAGGGTTTATTACAAAATTAAGTCAACAAACAAGGGCACAGTCCACCTGATGTTAAATGAGTGTTCCCCATACACTGAGTTATCCGCCACCGTACCCCTATATATATTTAAATGACTAAAGACGATTTTCTCCGATGAAAGATAGCCCAGATTTCCTTGGCATTGGTGTCTCGATTCCAAAACTTGTATAACAATCGGTTCAGCCATTCAAGTTTGAACCAGACTAACAGACAGACAGACAAACAGACCAAACATTTTAAAATGGTTATCAAAGTTTTAATAGCATGGAAATGGGGATTATTTTGAGCTCTATTAATAGGTCAGTTATTTCAATATTCGAGACAGACTCTTCAAGATTATTCATACGCTTAGATTATAATGAGGGATTTCGATTACACATCATATAATAAGGTAATCAGTTTTTCGATTAAAATACATGTCTGTATTGGAGATTGTAATCAAGATGCTTCTCTTTGCTCCCCCTATCGCAACCCGTGTGTTCACCTTCTGTACGGTGAGTGAATTACTTTACGATTTATTACAACCTACGATTGAATAAATATACAGTATCATTATGATTGTATAAGAAAATATTTTTATTTCTTGTAAAATAAATTTTGTGAATATTGAATGAATATTTTGATATTAGTATATGGCAGAATTCTTTGGTACAATATATATATATATATATATATATATATATATATATATATATATATATATATATATATATATATATATATATATATACCTTACGAGACTTACTGTTCCTGTAATACTGTTCCCATCTCTGTGCTGGGGCTCTCCAGTGCCAGCTCCTTCCTTCCACTTGACCACATCCAGCACAGAGCGGCTCGAATCGTCGACGACCGAGTGATTTCCGATTGGCTTGATTCACTGGCGCTTCCTTTTGCATCTACCACGGGAAGTGCTCTGAGGAATTGTTCAGATAATCCCAGCCACCAAATTTCATAAACGCACTACGTGGCAAAACTCCGAATACCATCGACACCATCCGGATGCTGAGTGGTCCACCATCATACGTTTTACTAGCAGTTTTCTTCCGCTTACGAACTCTCTGTGGAATAATTTACGATCAGCGATTTTTTCGGATCGATACGACCTAGGGACTTTCAAGAAAAGAGTTTACTCCTTTCTAAGAGGCCGGCAACGCATTTGCGATTCCCCTGATATTGGAGTTGTTCATGGGCGGTGGTAGGCACTTTACATCAGGTGAACCGTATGCTCATTTGCCCCTCTTCCATAAAAAAATAGAAACGCAACATGCATTTCAAAGGTCGCAACAATATCATTCTTCTTTCGCGTATTAGTCGACCATTTAACTAGGCTTCTGGACTGAAATTATTTTAGGTACATAACATTTACTCATGAGTTTGTGATCTTACAATAAGTTTAGCAGGGTTTAGCTTTGCTAAAACATCAATTAATATATACGCAGCACTCCGTTTTTCTTAGTTCAATCATCTCTTGTTATAGAAACGGGATTACAAACAATCAAACATTCCACTGATGCTAAAAATAAAATTAGTCGCTTATAGACGTCTCCATTTATTCTCAATTAACTGCGATTCGTTGTCGCCCTTGAGGACTAAGATGGAATGTATCGTTTTCAACAAAAAGATTCTCCGCTTCTCTACACTCAACAGACGAAATACAGCAGTATTAAGCTGTTTTACAAACGTATTCTGTGGGAGGGTGGTCCTACCCCAATCGAGCCGACCCATTTGTGCTACAATCATAATATAGCTGCAGCCTGGCTCTTGCATGTATAAATAACTTATTAAGCACTTTGTTTCTGAAAATACATTTATATTAGTTCCAGATATAGAATTATGCAGTTAACCTTTCACGGATATTAAAATAAAAAATTATAAATAGCAAATCAAAACCAACAGAGCGCCAGCAAAGGCATCTACGTGAAACTGAATATTCTGCCAAAGGCTACGACTAATTTGTTAAAAGCAAGTCTGAATCGAAATCCGCGTATTGTAGCAAATACAATTAATCTATATTGTGAGGTAAATTAGTTTTAGATCTGTGTTGAAAATGCAATTGCGCTTTTTTATAAGTTTGAATTTACTTTGTTGCTTAAAATAATATTTCCATCACTGTCATCATCATTACAAGTGCACTCCTGCAAATAGTTCTCCAAAGCCAAAAAATACCACAAATCACGGTTCTGAGCTATCTTTATCAGTAAACGTACTCGTCAACAATTTTGAGCGTAGTGCTCCCATCAGTAACCGTCATAGGCGTGACATGAATGTTATATCATACCCTAATTAATTAAAAGTAGTTCACTATTTTAGTACACTTATTTCCTTTAAAACAATAATGTAATTGCTCTCAGAAAATGATTCAAAACAACTGATAATTAAGTCTGAAAAGAGCAACATTACCCGGTTGTATATATACCTAACAATAATTAAAGATTCTTCCACTCATTTCTATAAATAAAGCTATAATTATCATCGCTGCATACTCTTCAATTTTGCATTTCTCATTTAAATCTACTTTAAATCGCTTTTTTTTTCGCCTGAAGCAATTAAAGGGCTACCGTATACGTAGGGAGGTGGGAAATGCATTACGCATACCACGATAGCCGGTCTATCGTGGTTATGAGGAACTCACATCCTACCGGGGAACCTAAGTGATACCCTTAAATCGCTCTGGATTCAATTTTATTTATACAACTTGTAAGCTTCGCTGTAAGTCAACAGTGGTCCTTCCAAACCAGCTCCGAGTAATCAATTGTGCTCCGAGTAATCAAACCAGCTCCGAGTAATCAAATTAAGCAGAACGTGATGTATTTTTTATATTATGCAATGACCATTTTTGTAAAAGTTATTTACAAAATATTACTTTTACAAAAAAGAAAAAAAAATAACTTAATAATAACAGCAGCGAAAAGATCACCAACCTCAGCACAACTACCCGTACAGTAACAAAGTCACCGCAGCACTGATTTTTTGGAGCGAATCAAGTAAACTTGACTCGCGATTGTAGAAGTGAGATTGTGTAAAATGTTTGCGATAGATGTCGTTATAATCAACTTGTTGACATTCTACGTAAAGCACCAAGACTTTCTGGTATTATGCCTGTGAAATTTATATATGAACGAAATATATATAAACCGCCTTCACGACGCGGGAAACATACTAGGAGCACCTAATGTGGTCGTAAAGTTTAAAAATAAATAAATAAATAAAAAGGACAAAACTGTAGACAAATTTTATGGTTGCGTACGGTGACATACAATGAGACGTAAAATCTATTAATAATCACTCAGTGTCAAACTGATAATCTATGGACTTATTAAAAAAAAAACATTTGATTCGATTTCCTTTAACAATAAATTAAATCAACGCTTACAACAAACATAATCGTTTTAATAATAATAATAATATTATTATATTATGCAAACTAATTATTTATCAAAGCAATGAAAACAAACGAAGTAGTCGAAAAAAGCTAAAGGTATCTCGGTTTAACCTAACCTGTTGTCATGTCAGGACGTCAAACATCTCGGTCCGCCCCGTGACCTATGGTCACGTCGTACGGAACGTCGGGAATCAAAAAGTTAAAAATTTTCTGTTTAAATTTTCATGGAAAGTGACGCGGAGCAACCCCTTTATGAGTGTTGGGCACTATGCGCTGACTTTCCGTGGTTCTTGAGACAACTCCTAGAATTGTCCGTACGCTAGTACAGCAGACGCGAGTTGCGTCGTATCTCTCACGATAAGTACGCAGAGTTAACTATAAGATATCATGAAAAGTTTCATTTCGGTTTATCTATTCTTTCACCCATCCAATACAGCCTATAAAAGTCCACTGCTGAACTATATGCCCTATAAATTACCCCATAGGTGCATTTTCCATAGTTGCCACGCTTGGCAGACGGGTTTGTTACCGCAGTTCTTTATTATTTTGCGTTGTGTAAGGAAGGTGGTTCTGCCTATCAGCTCTTTCAAATTCTCTCTGTCGCCTCTTACGACACCCACAGGTCGATATGGAGTAGTGAATATTTTTACACCGCCTTTACACGGCTTTATATTTCAGTTCATATTTTGTATGAAATAAGGGTGAAAAATAGGCACACGTTCCTCATTCCAATAATATAAGACTAAAGATACTACCCATATATGAATTTTATAGCACGCAGAAAACCTAGGTTCGATCCCCGCCAGCAACATTGAAGTTGTTCATAACAATTTTAAGTGCCGATTTACCACGTGTCCCGCGGGAAAGGAAACATCGTGAGGAAACCTGCATGTTTGAGAAATAAGAAAAAAAACATTTCGAATCATGTGAAGTTCGCCAAGACGCCCCACGGCAGTTTCGTAATATAAGAAATTCGCGTAAATATAAGAAATCGTTATATTATGTGACGCCAGCTATCGACACTGAAGGGCAGTTGGATGCCGCTTACTTGAACTTTTGAAAAGCTTTTGTTACCGTGGATAACGATATCCTTTTAGAAACATTTGCTCCAGTGGGTTTCCCACCGATTCTTTTAAAAATTTTAGCGAGTTACCTTGGTGAACGCCAGCAGTAAGTCGATTTCGGAGAGTATGAATCCGAACCATAATTCACGTTTTCGGGTGTGAGCCAGAGTAGTGATTGGAGTGCCTTGGAGTTCATATTATTGATAAATGATCACCTAGAAGTCGTTTAAGTGTCGAAATGTCTCCTGTTTGCAAACGACTTAAAACTGTTTTAGTCGGTATCCACTACCTACGCATTTTGGATTATGAGTAGCTTCAGCGAGATATAGATAATGCCGTGCAGTGGAGTGCAATTAATAAGTTATATTTTAACATGGCGAATTGTGACTTGATAAGTTATGGGCGCTGACAGGGACCGCTGCAGTACTAGTACCTACTAGTTTGACGGCACGGTAATGCCGCGCTTTAACTTTGTACATGACTTAGATGTGTAGATTGTAGCTGAGTTAACATTTCATAAGCACATTGTAGATATCTGCACTATGTCCTTCAGAAACTTAGGTTTTACTCTTAGTAATTGCAGGGATTTTTTAGTACGGGGTTGACTAAAGTTTTATACAATTCATTTGTTGCCATGGAGATTGAAGTTAAATTTGTCAACATGGTGAAAAAATTTCTAAATTAATTCACGTAGTTTCTGTATTCTAAAGGAGTACGTCGTCTATACTTTCTACCCGCTGATGTACCTGAACTTGGTCGTGATCGGCATGATCGCGTATAGCCAGCTTGGTATGAGGCGTGACTTTGCGATCTGCAAGTAGCCGAATGGCCAGTGACCCGAGGTACAGGAGGCGTCGCAGCTATTTATGCTTGATACGGTGGTAGTTAGGCATCGCACACGTCCCACCATTAAGGTGCCGTATGCGAGGACAAATCTGCACAAGTTTGCATCTATGTCACGTGTTTATAGTTTTGAATATTATTTTCGAAGATAAACATTTACCACTGCAGCCTGGCAAAATTTACAGAAGCGGCGCACAGGGTTTGTGAGATTTATTTTTGATTATTATTCTTAAGAGGATAGCGTAAGTCAGCTCATGTTTGTAATCACTAATACTGTAAGTAGATAGGTCGTTAGATACTTATTTCATTAGGTTTATCATATTTATGCCTGTTTCTTAACGCCAACCCAGTCGCTTCTTATTTTTATAATGGTTATTTCCCATTTTAATTTTACGTCGTCCTGCCGGGCTAGCATGAGCAGGGGATAAAATTTTTATCCACCGATTATATCCACTGACAAGGGATAAAATTGTCTTATCCCTATGTCAAAGCTTTATCCACCCTGCGAGCATGGGCCTGTGGTGGATATAATATCGACAGTAGATAAACTTATCCCCGCGCATAGATAATATACGATAGCAAAGATGTTTTTTAAAACATCTTTGTACGATAGCATAAAGCTATAAACTATACTAGCTATGAACTTCTTTTAAGATTAGGTAGATTTACATTAACTTATATTTTCTTTTAACTTTTGTTTATTATATTGCTAAACTGTTAACAAATTTTGTTAAACAATATGTCATTTATAATATTTGTTATATTTATTTTAAGCGTATTTCTGCCTTGTTTTTATTTTTTCTATTATTCTAATTCTTTCTTTATTTTCTTTTGTATAATACTTAAGTTAAGTATACATTGCTTGTGTCAAATCGCAGGTATTACTTCGCTTGTGATAGCAATTATTAAAAAATATGTGTCTAGAATTAAGCCAATTGCAAAACTGGACAATACAGACCCTTTGGAGGTGGTGTAACCTCTTGAGGAAATTAAAAAAAATTATCCCCGCAATTACTGCCATTATAAGAAAATTACAAAATACATCAAAATTGATGAGTTGATCGAGCAAGTAGACGAGTTTGTATATTTGGGCTGCGTATTTAGCAGGGATGGGAGATATGATAAGGATATAGAACAACGAGTGAATGCGGGAAATAGAGTAAATGGGGCCCTACACTCTATTGTGAAGAGTCAAAATTTGTCGAAAAAGGCACGTATGGCAATTCACAATGCTGTGTTGGTCCCTACTTTAACGTATGGTAGTGAAAGTTGGGTGTGGCAGAAGAAGCACGAGAGTAGAATGAACGCAGTAGAAATGCGGTCGTTAAGGAGTATGTTAGGGCTGAATCTGAATGACAGGGTAAGAAATTGTTTAATAAGAGAAGAGTGTGGTTTGCAAGATGATGTTGTGACCAGGATTAAGAAAGGAATGCTTCGGTGGTTTGGTCATGTGGAAAGAATGGATGAGGAAAGACTGACAAAGAAAATTTATGTTGCAGAAGTGAATGGCAGAGTCGGAAAGGGACGTCCTAGGCGAAAATTTATCGACCAAATTGGCGATTTATTAAAAACGGGCCAAATTAGGAGTACCTATTACCGACCAGCATGTACGCGTAGGTGTATGGATGTGAAGGAGGCGAGAGAGGTGTGTCAGGATCGTGCCAAATGGAAGTCTGTAGTCTCTGCCTACCCCTCTGGGTGACAGGCGTGAGTGTTTATGTATTATGATGTCTACTCTAAGTCACAAAGTTTTAATTTTAATTGAAAATGATGAAGCATGAAGAACAAAAATGTAATGATTTCAAACAAAACAAGGAATAAATAATTTTATAATCATGAGTATTGTGTTATTTGTATTCCTAATATTATGTATATTAGTCTTTAAACTTGTATTTACCTACACAAGAGGCTAATTAAAGTATATTGCTCCACACATTCTAATGATGGCCCCTATAATTTAGGTCAAATATTTGCTGATTATTTGTTGTTTGAACAACAGCTATGCCATGGTCTTGAATCGTACCTCTCTAGTAGGTAACTACCATCTGCCAAGAGACTGAAAGATGTAAACTACCTACCTAGAAAAAATATTAATATAAATATAAATGAGACATTCTATCTTAGTCCTCAGTGGTGATACCGCACCTGCGTTTAGATTCCTAGTCGAGATTAGATGTCAGGTGTCTATGGACATAGCATCCACTTACTATCGGGTAGACTGAGTTAACGTTTGTTACCTTTATTCTATTAAAATTTATAGCTAATATTAGTTTTAAGTTTATCAGTAGTGTTTTCCTTGATTGAATCTATTGTCCATTTTATTTTCCACACGTCCCGGGTTGACTGGAAGAGAGCCTAAGAGCATTAAGTCCGCCCTTTGTAATCCTTTTTATTAAGGTGCAATAAAGTGTAAATAAATAAATAAATAGCTCTTCCACGTATGACATACTACGTACCTGGTACTTGTAATGTTCCAATTCATTCAGATAAATTGTTTGTTTATCGTTTCCACACATCAGCAATTCACTCCCTACATTTAAATGAATACCGTTCAAATAACTTTTAGCAATTCATTTTCCTTCTTTCTCTTGTACACTTAGAGATAAATTCTCATGTATGTTTGCATGGTTATACATTTTTGTAACAAATAAAGTATAGTTGCAGTTCCTGCAGGTCTACAATGTGTAATAAATCCACTGCACTCCTCCAGTGTGCATTGACACATATCTTCGATTTTTTTACACAAGCAGGTTTCCTCAGATATTTGTCTTTGCCCTAGAATACTGATAAATTAGCAGTTAAAATGGTAATTAATAATTTCAGTAGTGCCAAAGGGGAACTGACCCCGGATTTTTATTTGTAATTAATTTTTTTAATTAGCGGCGAGTGCTTATCCACGAGTGCCGAGTAATTTTTTTTAATAAATAAACCTAATCATGCCTCATTCGATTGAGCATGGTGCGCGCATTAGGTGGAGTTACGACCTGGTAAGGGATGCAGGATGTCGATGGATGCAGCTGGCTTAGGACCGCGCTATTTGGCATTCCTTGGGGGAGACCCACGTACTGACTTGTTAAGGCTTCATTTATGATGATGAATAAAGGCTTGAACAAGCATATACCTAAAATGTTTATTAACCTTAGAGTTTTAATTTTATTTACAAGTTTATTTTGTTATATATAAATTATTATATTAAAAAAAAAGATATTTCTAATAACTTCAAGGTCATTGAACAATGTCTTACCACGATATATTTGGCACAGATTTGAAACGAACGTGCCAATTTTAAGCTTAAGTTTTCTTTCATGGCATTCCAATTCACTAAACTTTAGAAATACGTATCTTACAAAAAATAATTTTGACAACACCAACGTATTACTAATATTAATAATCTGCGTTCATGTTAGTAAGATGTTATTATTTTTGGAATCATCCAGCAATAGGCAGACCAGAAAAATCCTTCAAATATTATGCAAAATGTGCAATTTAAATCTGCAATTTAGTTTTATGTAATACGTGAATGATGATGAAATAAGAAAATAACAATAACGAAATAAGTAAATTAAAAATCAAATTAATCACAATTAACTACCATTCAAATGCGATAGTTTTTTAGCCATTAACTGTTAAAATTAGAAATAATATAAATATATACGTACTTGACATACATATTTATTTTATTATATTTAGAATTCAGCCATTATCAGATTCAACTAAAACTCACTGCAAGCGAGAACGGATTTATCGGAAGCACGGTTAATCAGAGCGTACCTCGACGAGAGTTCCACCGGTTGTTAGTTTTATCGGATTGATTGAAACTCCCAATTGATTAAATAACTCTTTCTATATTGTGTTGTATAATATTATTTTTTTCGAAAGTTCTGACCGATATGCCCTTTTTTACTAGAAACGAACCACTGTATTTGATTCCGTAGGAGTGTCAAAGTATCTGCATTTTGACTAGGAACAGAAACAAACTTTTCAGTGAATTGAGAAAAATAATACCTATTAAAAGTCAGTGTAATGTTATTTCACCATTTCTTTAATACATTCTTCAATGCCTCCGAGGAAGAACCAGCAAAACGCAGCGGGAGATTTTACTAAAAAATTACAGCTAAAAATCATATCAACGCCCCCAAGCAAAAAGTCGGTAATCGTAAAACTTAAATTTTATAGGAAAATTAATTTACTGTTTTTGTGGTACAAAGTTTTCAGGAATACCTTGGAATATTAAAGTTATTGATATATTAAAGGAAAGTTAATTTATTATAGAAACTAATCTTTGTGCTGGCGTTGAGTTTGATAATTTTGAATACAAGCAATATGGGAAAATAAAAATTACAGGAAATGCGCTAGGAATGTGTTTCAGTATTATAAACATACGAGATGAATTACGATTGTGTGAAATTTCCCAAACGTGATGTTATAGTAACATAATAGTATATATTGATAGAAGCATAAATCGCCCTACCTAAGTTCCGAAGTAAAATAGTATATATAGGTGGTAGAGCCACGCTACAGCTATATTCTGGTTGTAGCATGGATGGGGAAGGACCACGCTCTCACAGAATACCAGCGTAAAATAGCAGCTTAATGCTGCTGTGTTTCGTGTGGTGAGTGTAGAGAACCGGTGACCCGTTTTAATGGAATCGAGGCATTCCATCTTAGTCCTCAGGGGTGGCAATGTATCTGCATTTTGATTGTCTTGATTGATTGATGTGTCAATAAATGTAGATGTTTATGGGCCGTAGCATCTACTTACCATCAGGTGGACTGAGTGCTCGTTTGTCACCATTATTCTATAATAAGTAATATAATAGCTCTGAACTACCACTCGGAGCATTGGACGCTCTCCGGGAATAACACCTTACCCGGCGGGAGATCTCCCCTTTTCATTTTACAGCAAAATTGGTGACCAATCGACATTATGTGAACACGTAACCAACAACTTTCGAAAACTACATCTTTTCGCTCCTGATAAGGTAAAAGAGTACGTGTAACAATATAGAAAAAGCTTTTAGCAGTGGAAAGTTCTAGAGAAATATTTAAATCTACATCAGTATTTTAGTAGTTATCTTTTCTTGTAATTATTTTAATAATTTTCTGTACATTGAGAGGCGAAGGAAAAACTGTGGACAACTTTTTAAGAATATTGCGGTTTTATAAGCGGCTAAATCAAAAGGTGAAAAAAAAGAAAGAAAGATCATATTTATTATTGCTGCAATTTTCGGAACATCACTTTTACCAAACAAAAAATATACTTTACTTGATAAAATTAATGGAATCATTTTGGAATAACTAAATTTATTAAAAAAAATGAAATAATATGATGTAACAAAAAGCCACGGTCTCAGCATAATGCTACAGTAACAGTTACCGTAGCATTGATATTATTCTTTCGAAGCTACATAAGCGATCGTTGGATATTATTTAGTACCTTTTTTGTATTTATTATTATTACTTAAATTTTACATTTTAATTCTTATATATGTAAAGGCTATCGGCTAAGGTGCTTAAGATGCTATTAGAAGAGTCTCAAATACGAAAAGGAGCACATGAGTACATTAGACGACGTCATTGCTGCACACAGCACTTGCACTCACTCGGGGGCGGTTCGCGCAAAACTGACTGATTTTTCAGTGAAGACCTGTTCAACAGTGAGCTTGTGAAGAGGTGTGAAGATGATGTTGATGATGAAAAGATTGAAATACACAGATGACCGTGACGCCAACGCCTGAATAGACCATTAATTCGGCATAAAATCAAATAATGATCCGTTCCTACGTTTGACCCTCGGTAAACCCTTGTATCCACCACTGCGCCCCTCAATCTTTCATCCACAAATATGAAATCTATCATGCTTCTATCATCACCTCTTTCCCAAGTATACATGTGAATCATCTTGTGGCGAAAGAAAGTGTTCGTCACAAAAAGATTCTTTTCCATACATACGGTGAGGATGCTTTCACCATTCTCATTTATACCTTCATCACCAAACGTTCCCAATATCCTTTCATAACCAAGCCTCCTCACCCCAACCCTTCCATTAAAATCTCCTAGCATAACAACATTTTCATTTCCCTTACATTTCATTAACACCATCCTTACCATTTCCCAAAACCGGGAGGCGTAACGTGACGGATGGCGAACCTCGTCGCCGGTTTTCCTCCCGGAGATTCTTCGCACCCCTGCCATATTAAAGGGGCGCCGGGAACTCGGGGCCATTTCTTTAATTTGACTCCTCATGGTGCGAAATATGGGGTGGTACATTTAACGCCGCTACCACGGCGAGGAGCCGAGTCTGTACTATCGGCTGGTTGCTCATTTAGCACCACCCGGGGGACACGTGTAGGGTGGGCCTAGGATTAGGTGGTCAAAGCCTACGGACGCAAGCGAATTATCCCCCTTACAACATTAAAGGCTTATCACTCTTACAACCTTTAATGGTTGTCAAAATAAGGGATGTTTTCTATAAACCAAATCTTAAGTTATCACGTAACTTCCAAAGCACTTGACCTACTGTGGTCGTATTCACAGAATAAAGAGCCGCGGTAGCTAAGGGGCTAAGGACTCGCCGTTTCTAAGAACACGAGAAACAGATTTTTTAACCCCGCCGGGACCAATTTATTTGATAATTGCTATTTTAAGCGCATTTTTTCCTCGTGCTCAGCAGTGAAGAAAAACATCGTGAAGAAACCTACATGTTGGCTAAGAAAAAATATTTATCGAAGACATGTGAAGTTCATTAGCATGCATTGGAGCATCGCGGCGGACATTTCCTTGCGCTAAAAGCCTTTCCGAATTGAGAGGAGGTATGTGCCCAGCTTTGATATAGGCTGTAACTATGCTTTCACAGAACATATTCGGTTAAGCAAAATGGTAGTTTATAGTTACATAAGAATCTAATAGGTGTCGCTGTACTTAAATTACCAAAAGTTTTATATTTTTGGTTAAAATGACTCATAATCACAATATATTATGTTTGTAAAGAGCCCTAAAAGAATGTATGTACCGATAGGTGGGCTCGGTTTTACCTTCCGGAAACGGCAGAACAACGTTTGTTAAGCTGGATAGTATTACTTATTAGTGAATTCTGTCTCATTATACAAAAAAGGAAATTCTACTTATTCTGCTACATTTCGTGCAGTAGGCTTAGCATCGTTCGTGCGAGATCAAATAAAGGTGATGCAGCGCTCTCCGAACGTTAAACAGGAGAATAAAAGGTGCGTCGACCGTAGACAGACTCAACCATCTAAAATAGCAGGGTCGTTAACTTACGTAACCGCTACGCCAACATCACTCCAGCATACTTGTTTAGTATGTAAAGATAGACACGGTAATTTATATAATTGTGCGACTTTTCGTAAATATTCACCAAGCGAGCGTTATAAATTAGTAAAGACAAACAACCTATGTTTGAACTGCTTAAGCGATAAGCATTTAGTTGCAAAATGCAATTCGAGTTCCGTATGTAGCAAGTGCGCCAGGAAACATCACATGCTATTGCATTTTGAAAATAGCAACATAGTGGCGTCAAGTAAAGCTTATAAGGAATTCGCCCCTACTAAGGTCAACGATTCTAGCGGTCGACCTGGTGATGTCGCTCTGTGCTCATTGGCAAATATGGGAGCACAACCTCCTTCAACCGTGTTACTGGGTACGGCACGTATTTTGGTTAGGGATTCGCGTGGAAACGAATAAGGCGTCCGTGCACTGCTGGACAGCGGAGCCCAAAATAGCTTTATAACGCGACAATGTTGTCAGCGCTTAGGCTTAGTAATAAATAGGTCACTTTCATGTCCTGTAATTAAAGGCATCGGAGGCACTAGTAAATCGACACAGGGATATATAAATTTAAAAATTTATTCTCGGATAGATCGTAATGTTAACTTTGATATAAATGCACTAGTAGTAGATAGGGTCACTGAACGGTTGCCAACCGTTTCGGTTGACACCTCGGCAATGACTGAATTTAAGAATTTGACTCTGGCGGACGACACTTACGCCATTCCTGGAAACATATACATGCTCATTGGAGCATCGCTTTTCCCTTATCTTTTGTTAAACAATAAGGTCAGGGGCAACTCTTCGCATACCGCGCCTTACGCACTGGAAACCGTATTGGGCTATGTGATCCTTGGCTCCGCCCCCATCATAGATAGTATTTCGGCAACCTCTTATTGTGGTATGGCTGTCGAACCGCTCGAGTCGTTAGTCCGCAAATTTTGGGAGATGGAGGAGGTGAACGTTCCACCCATAGCTAGCTCAGATGATAGGTTATGCGAGGAAATTTACGTCCGCACGACCATTCGTGATCGCGACGGTAGATATAGTGTAGCGCTACCCTTTAAAGGAGATGTTTTATCTCTCGGCGATTCGCGTCAAATGGCGGAAAAACGTTTCTACAGCTTGGAGCGTAGGATGCTCGCTTCACCCCAATTAAAGGAAGCTTACGACGGCGTCATTAACGAATATATAAGAGAAGGTTACATATCACTTGTGGCTTCGAAATTAGATAACTACGAAGACACACCGTCGTATTTCATACCACACCACGGAGTCATTAGAGAGGACAAACTTACATCTAAGTTACGTGTAGTGCTCGACGCTAGTGCTAAAACTAGCACTCACCTGTCGCTTAACGATATCCTCTATAGTGGGCAAAATTTACAGGGCAGTTTATTTAATATAATAGTCAATTTTCGTTTGTTTAGTATAGCACTATCCGCCGATATTCGTCAAATGTTTCTTTGCATAGGGGTCCGTGAATGCGACCGTAGATTCCAACGCATTTTATATCGTTTCAACCCAAAGGAACCTCTAATGGTGTTTGAATTTAATCGCGTTTGTTTTGGTTTAAAGTCGAGCCCATTTCATGCGTTACGCACGGTGAGACAGCTCGCTCACGATGAAGGTCCCTCTTATCCTAAAGCTAAGAGGGCAATTGAGAGCGGATTATATATGGATGATTTTGTGTACTCGGTCGATAGCGTGGAGGAGGCAACCCTAACCACCGCCGAGGTTATAAGGCTCATGAAATCGGGTCAATTCGATCTTGTGAAGTGGACTAGTAATTCGCGTCCGGTTTTGGATACAATCCCACTATCACACCGTCTTTCGGCGATAAAGGAATTCGACGATTCTGATACACACAAGGTGCTCGGTCTATGTTGGTCACCAGAGTCCGACGTGTTTAGCCTTAAGGTAAATCCGCCCGTATAGAAATGCACAAAGCGCACAATACTGTCATGCGTTGCTAGATTATGGGACGTCATGGGTTTCGTAGCTCCGGTGGTATTATACGCTAAGCTTTTAATTAAACAACTTTGGTTATTGGAATGCGACTGGGATGACTCGCCGCCTGACAGCATTGTTCGGTTGTGGCAGCGCTTTAGAGAGGAACTTCCTTTATTAAGAGAAATTAAAATACCGCGTCATATAAACGTAGATAGAAGTAGCGCCATAACAGTCGTTGGGTTTGCAGACGCCAGCGAGAAGGCTTACGGGGGCGTTGTATATTTCCACGTCCAGAATAATGGTAGAAATTCGATTAGCCTCATTAGTTCTAAGTCGAGAGCCTCCCCCCGTAAGGTTGTCTCTCTGGCGCGCTTAGAGCTTTGCGCAATATTAGTACTCACCAAGCTTATTACCGCAGTTATCGAGTCGTTAGTCCGCAAATTTTGGGAGATGGAGGAGGTGAACGTTCCACCCATAGCTAGCTCAGATGATAGGTTATGCGAGGAAATTTACGTCCGCACGACCATTCGTGATCGCGACGGTAGATATAGTGTAGCGCTACCCTTTAAAGGAGATGTTTTATCTCTCGGCGATTCGCGTCAAATGGCGGAAAAACGTTTCTACAGCTTGGAGCGTAGGATGCTCGCTTCACCCCAATTAAAGGAAGCTTACGACGGCGTCATTAACGAATATATAAGAGAAGGTTACATATCACTTGTGGCTTCGAAATTAGATAACTACGAAGACACACCGTCGTATTTCATACCACACCACGGAGTCATTAGAGAGGACAAACTTACATCTAAGTTACGTGTAGTGCTCGACGCTAGTGCTAAAACTAGCACTCACCTGTCGCTTAACGATATCCTCTATAGTGGGCAAAATTTACAGGGCAGTTTATTTAATATAATAGTCGATTTTCGTTTGTTTAGTATAGCACTATCCGCCGATATTCGTCAAATGTTTCTATGCATAGGGGTCCGTGAATGCGACCGTAGATTCCAACGCATTTTATATCGTTTCAACCCAAAGGAACCTCTAATGGTGTTTGAATTTAATCGCGTTTGTTTTGGTTTAAAGTCGAGCCCATTTCATGCGTTACGCACGGTGAGACAGCTCGCTCACGATGAAGGTCCCTCTTATCCTAAAGCTAAGAGGGCAATTGAGAGCGGATTATATATGGATGATTTTGTGTACTCGGTCGATAGCGTGGAGGAGGCAACCCTAACCACCGCCGAGGTTATAAGGCTCATGAAATCGGGTCAATTCGATCTTGTGAAGTGGACTAGTAATTCGCGTCCGGTTTTGGATACAATCCCACTATCACACCGTCTTTCGGCGATAAAGGAATTCGACGATTCTGATACACACAAGGTGCTCGGTCTATGTTGGTCACCAGAGTCCGACGTGTTTAGCCTTAAGGTAAATCCGCCCGTAGAGAAATGCACAAAGCGCACAATACTGTCATGCGTTGCTAGATTATGGGACGTCATGGGTTTCGTAGCTCCGGTGGTATTATACGCTAAGCTTTTAATTAAACAACTTTGGTTATTGGAATGCGACTGGGATGACTCGCCGCCTGACAGCATTGTTCGGTTGTGGCAGCGCTTTAGAGAGGAACTTCCTTTATTAAGAGAAATTAAAATACCGCGTCATATAAACGTAGATAGAAGTAGCGCCATAACAGTCGTTGGGTTTGCAGACGCCAGCGAGAAGGCTTACGGGGGCGTTGTATATTTCCACGTCCAGAATAATGGTAGAAATTCGATTAGCCTCATTAGTTCTAAGTCGAGAGCCTCCCCCCGTAAGGTTGTCTCTCTGGCGCGCTTAGAGCATTGCGCAATATTAGTACTCACCAAGCTTATTACCGCAGTTATCAGCGCATGTATGCAGGGATAGAGTTCACATAGAAAGGATATTGGCCTTTTCCGACTCCACCGTCGCCTTATGCTGGGTTCATTCTTCACCCCACCGTTGGGATACGTTTGTTGCAAACCGAGTGGCCAAGATACAAGACGAGTTAGAAACGCGGAACTTTTATCACGTGTCCGGTACGGAAAACCCCGCCGATTGTCTATCCCGTGGACTCACCCCGATGCAAATAATGGACCACCCGCTTTGGTTCCACGGACCTGCTTGGGTTCACTTGGATCCCTCGCAATGGCCAATAACCGACTTCGAACCTTCGTCAGTGTCACAACCGCCGGAAGAGAAGAGACACGCTCTAGTGGCGAACGTTTCGAGTGAGGTTTCTCCAATCATTGCTTTGGCGAACCGCTTGTCCTCTTGGTCGAAATTATTGCGTAGCGTAATTTACGTTTGTCGATTCGCGAAGCTGTTACCGCGACGTTCGTATGTCTTAGCATCCGATTACAACTATGCCGAGTCGCTAGTATTGCGTGAACTTCAACGTGCGCACTTCTCTGAAGAAATTAGGAGATTACAATCGAATAGAGCTTGTAGTCGCGCCTTTCAACGCCTTAAGCCATTTTTACAGGATGGGATTGTAAGGGTAGGTGGACGCTTGTCCAACTCGCAATTGAGTTTCGACCAACGGCACCCTATTGTTTTACCGCGTAAAGACCATATCATGAACTTATTAGTCGATTACCATCATAAATTGAACTCGCACGCTGGCCCCGACTTGTTGATGTCGATTTTGCGTCAGAATTATTGGATTCTTTCTGCACGTAGTTTAATACGCAATCGGGTGCACCGATGTATAGCTTGCTTTCGGGCACGCCCCAAGCCGTCATTTCCGGAAATGGCGGAACTTAGATCTTGTAGAGTAATACCATCAGTAAAGCCCTTCACGCACACCGGGTCTGATTTCGCTGGTCCGTTTAAGGTCACGCTCACTCGCGGGCGTGGTATAAGATCCACAAAGGCTTACGTCTGCATTTTCGTATGTCTAACTACTCGAGCGGTGCATATAGAGCTCGTTGGTGATCTAAGCACAGCAGGCTTTATGGGTGCATTTAAAAGATTTCTTTCCCGCCGTGGCCCTGTAAGTAGATTGTATTCGGATAACGGTACGAACTACGTCGGTGCAAAACGTATTTTATCGGAACTACATGAGCTCTTAGCTAGCAAATATTATAATTCGGAGTTCGCTCACATTCTAGCCGAGAACCGCATTGAGTGGCCTCTGAACGTCCCAGCCGCGAGCCATTTTGGGGGCAATTGGGAGACTAATATCAAGAGTCTAAAGAGTCATTTATACCGAGTAATAGGAGATCAAATTTTGTCCTTCGAAGAGCTAAGTACGGTGCTCGCTCAAATTGAATGCGTAATGAATAGTCGCCCACTTTGTCGTACGTTGTCTAGTGACCCCTCGGAACCGCTGGCTCTAACTCCAGCACATTTTTTGAATTTAACGCCTTTAAAGTATTTGCCAGCCGCAGGTATGGATGAGAACAGACTTAGCATTTCCGCACGCCACAAATTATTAGATCGGTTAGTGCAATCGTTTTGGAAGCGATGGAGGATGGAATACTTGCATACTTTGCAGTCTCGGCAAAAATGGAACACAGCAACTGAGCCTTTAGCTGTAGGAACTGTAGTTGTGCTCACCAAAGAGAATACGCCGCCTCTCCACTGGCCGTTAGGAATTGTCGAAGAGGTCTTTCCCGGTTCCGACGGAGTAGTTAGGATAGCTCGCTTTAAGACCACGGTTGGGTCTTACTTGCGTCCGGTTGTCCGTTTGTGCCCCCTGCCTCTTCCATAATTTAAATTAGCTTTCTAGATTAAATTGTAGTTGAATTTAAGTAATCTTAGCGTTAGTTAGTTATTTTGTTAGTTGATCTTAGCTCTAGTTGTATTAGTTAATTTTGAAGGAAATCCTTCAAGGGCGGGGGAGATGGTTGCGCGGAAAAAAAAACCATTGGATTATTATATTTATTATTATTATTATATTAGATTCCTTTTCAGCGATTTGGCACAATAATAGTTTAGTTTTAGGGAAGAGCGAGTGCATTATACCGCATGCTATAGTAGTCGCCTTTACGTAAGCGTAGAAGCAACCGCATATACAGTCCACTTTAGTTAATATCTCGCGTAATAGGTTTAAGGTTCGACCGGGGAACTAGACTTCGGCAGCCTTAAACACGTGGCTCCACCAGTCATCTTTAATAAAGCCTCCTGTAATCAATAAAAAAATTACTTTCATTAAGAACTAAAAGCATACTTAAACGAATTAAAAAGAATGAAATAAATTTCACATAACTTCTTCTAAAATCTTATTTTTATTATTATTATTTATACTAGCATCTTTAATTAAAGTTTTTTTTTTTTATAGAAGAGGGGGCAAACGAGCATGCGGCTCACCTGATGTTAAGTGACTACCGCCGCCCATGATCAACCGCAATACCAGGAGAATTGCGGGTGCGTTGCCGGCCCTTTAGAAAGGAGTAAGCTCTTTTCTTGAAGGTCCCCAGGTCGTATCGGTCCGGAAAAATCGCCGGTGGTAAACTATTCCACAGAGAGGTTGTACGTGGAAGAAAAGTCCTTGTGAAACGTACAGTGGTGGACCGCCAAGCATCCAGATGGTGTGGATGGTATCGGGACGTTTGCCGTGTAGTGCGTTCACGAAATTTGGCGGCTGGGATTAATCCGAACAATTCCTCAGAGCACTCCCCGTGATAGATGCGATAAAAGACGCAAATAGATGCAACATCTCTTCGCAGCGCCAGTGAATCGAGCCGATCGGAAAGCACTCGGTCGTCGACGATTCGAGCCGCTCTGCGCTGGATGCGGTCAAGTGGAAGGAGCTGGTACTGGGGAGCCCCAGCCCAGAGATGGGAACAGTATTCCATGTGCGGCCGAACCTGCGCCTTGTACAGTTGCAGGCGGTGTGCCGGCATGAAATACTGTCCCGCTCTGCTGAGCACGCCAAGCTTTTTAGAGGCCAATTTGGCCTTCCCTTCCAAGTGACCACGAAACTGCACGTCACTCGATATGTCGACGCCGAGGATTCCGATACTGGCTGAGGCAACAAGGGGAGTGCCTTGAAACTGAGGGGATACGACAAAGGGGTTCTTTTTAGCGGTTAACGCGCAAACTTGTGTCTTCTGGGGGTTAAACTGGACTAAATTTAGTCGTCCCCAATCCGAGACTCTGTTCAGCAAAGACTCGACTTCAGACACAAGTTTGTCCCGGCACTCGGAGACGTTTTCCCGAGAAATATTGGCTCGGCCGGTGTAAAGAGCATCACCAGTGCTGTCATCTGCATAGCAATGAATGTTACGGGTTTGCAACATATCATTGATATGCAGAAGAAACAGCGTTGGCGATAGCACGCAGCTCTGTGGAACACCAGCATTAATAGGCTTGCAATCGGAGCTTGCACCGTCTACAACGACCTTGATGCTCCGATCTGCAAGAAAGCTGGTGATCCAACCGCACAGTTTCTCGGGAAGCCCATAGGAAGGGAGCTTCGAAAGAAGCGCTTTGCGCCAAACCCGATCGAAGGCCTTCGCAATGTCCAAACTAACGGCCAATGCCTCCCCCTTGAACTCTACTGCCTCCGCCCATCTGTGAGTGAGGTAGACCAGAAGATCACCAGCTGACCGACCACGGCGAAAACCGTATTGGCGGTCACTAATCAGCTGGTGATCCTCAAGGTACCTCATGAGCTGGCAGTTTACAATGGACTCCATTGTTTTGGAGAACAAGGAGGTGATGGCGATTGGCCGGTAGTTGGACGGGTCTGAGCGGTCGCCTTTTTTAGGGATCGGGTGGACAAAAGCCGTCTTCCATGATATTGGGACTACGCCTAGGGAGTAGGAGTACCGGAAAAGACGCGTTAAAACCGGTGCCAACTCTGGAGCACACGTCCTCAGCACAATTGGGGGGATTCCGTCAGGCCCACTCGACTTATGGATGTCCAGGGAGAGGAGTGCTTTGCGAACCGAGCGCTGTGTGAACTGCACTTCCGGTATGGAGCACTCACACCGCGGGATGGTCGGCGGCGTACTCCCCCCGTCATCGAGAGTCGAGTTAGACACAAAGAAAGAGCCTAGAAGATCGGCTTTCTCCTTTGCAGTATGGGCCAGTGAGTCGTCCTCCCTGTGCAGAGATGGAAGAGATGGCTGAAAGAAATTCCCCTGGACAGCCTTGGCAAGAGACCAGAATGCACGGGTTCCAGAAGGAAGGCGCACTAGTTTCTCGCCAATTCTGCCTATGTGCTCTGACTTTGCCTTGGCAATGACTCTTTTGAAGGACCTAGAGGCGGAATTATACTTCTTTTTTAGAGCGCTGGTGTTTACATCCCGGGACGCTGACGCATCAACCCAGGCTTGGTAGCACTCCTGCTTATAGCATGATGCTATTTTACAGGAGCGACCAAACCATGGCTGAGATTTTCCTCCAATGGGCACCACAGAGGATGGAATAAAAAGTTCCATACCCTGAAGTACCACATCAGTAACAGAATCCGCAAAAACGTTGGAATCATCCGGCGAGAAGCAAACCCGCCCCCAAGGGTAGGATGCAAAGAAAGACCGCATCCCATCCCAATCGGCTGACCTATAGTGCCAAACACGGCGGCAGCCTGCAGAATGCAACCGCGATTTCAGCGTGAGTGGCACAACACTCCGGACCAGACAATGGTCCGAGGAGCCTAAAGGGGCGTCGACGGAAATCTGATATCCGTTCGGGTGAGAGGTCAGCAGAAGGTCCAACAGGGAAGGTGCATGATCCTCCACATCTGGAATCCGCGTAGGCAAAGTAACCAGTTGTGTCAGACCATATGCCAAGGCAAAATCATGAACAGATCTCCCCGCATGATCGGTTAAACGTGAACCAAGCCATTCGGCGTGATGGGCGTTAAAGTCGCCGGGGATCACGATCTCTGCGGAGGGGATTTGCTGTAGCAACGAATCTGCAGCCATTTGGACGTGGTCGAAGAGTCGGTCTGTTTCGGCATTACCGCTATGGGACCTATAGAGGCACCCGTAGACGCGCGGATGGTCGTCGCTGTCTACGCGTAGCCAAAGGATGGACAGGTCCGAACCTTCAAGTCTGCCGAGGCGTCGAGAACAGATGTCCTCTCTGACGTAAACGCAAACTCCAGCCCGAGGCACAAAGGAGTGTTCCAGTTTGTACCCCGGGTAGGAGAGATACGAGACATCAGCCGGAGAGGACACCTGCGTCTCGGTCAGAAAGAGCAGAGCCGGCCTCGCCGTCTCGAGATGGTAGTGGACGGCGTTTAGGTTAGAGTGAAGTCCCCTGATATTGCAGAAATTCACGGACAGCGTGGCAGGGGTCGCCTTGGTTTTGTTGCTCTGTTTGCCCCGAGCAGTTGTAGTCTTGAGCGGAATTTTGCCCCCCCCCCCCAGAATACGCGGGGCAGCCTGAGCACCCACGCTCAGAAGTGGAGAAACATGGTCGTGGATGCTCAGCGAGGGATTCTCCAGGGGTGCTGGTACCCTCCTGGGGTAGTCTATCATTATTTAATTCCGCTACCATGTTGATGGGGGGGGGGGATTTGGGCCTCCGGCCACCTGCACTCACCAGACGAAACGCGGAAGCAGAGCTTCCACTTCACGCCGGTATTCTGTGAGGTCGTAGTACCACCCCGGTTTGAGCCGGCCCATACGTGCAACAGCAAAGCTGCCGCGTGGCTCTACCACTGTTAAAAAAAAAAAGTAAAATTAACTCTCTCAAATAGACTAAATAATATGAAAAGCAATAAGTAGAATCTCGTCTATATAATTAGCTACATGAGAATCTTTATCACTAATTTTTTGCCCCTAGGGGTAGTTATTTTTCTCCATAAGCTTATAGATAATTACTTGTAAAGAATGTTTAACTTATTTAATGAATAAGAGTCATTAAAATCGGTTTACAATTAACAAAGATATAGGGTGAAATACAAAAAAAAAACATTAAGTCGAATTTACGACCTCGTCCTTTTTTAAAGTCGGCTAAAAATGATAATCATTGGCAAATAACCAAACTTACAGTAGGGCGGAAATTTTGTATCGCCCTCACATAGCAGAAGAATTTAATTTCTTTTTTAATTCTCTTTATTACAAAGGTTAACGGCTAGCCATTTCCCACTAGTATTATTATAGCTATACATGAAGATTTAACTTCTTTAGATGGTAGAGCCATGCTGCAGTTATATTAGTAGTATAGTTATTGCACGAATGGGTCAGCTCAACCGGGGAAGGACCACGCTCTCACAGAATACCAGCGTAAAATTGTAGCTTAATGCTGCTGTGTTTCGTGTGGTGAATGTAGAGATCCGGAGACCCTTTTTACTGGTAATGAGTCATGCAATCTTAGTCCTCATGGGTGATAACGCATCTACATTTTGATTCATAATCGAGGATAAATGTAGATATCTATGGGCCACAACAATCACTTACCATCGGGTCAGGGCTGTGTGCTCGTTTGTCACCCTATCATATAAAAAAGGTAGATAAGCGATCGCAGTTACACCAGCCCCGCTTTTGCTGCTGTTCCGTCATCGAACTGTATATTTTGCGATTAGCAGATACAAGATTTATCAAAGATAAGTATATAACGAAGGTCGTGACGTCTTTTTGGTCTTAATAATAGTCACCTATTTCGACACTCTTATAAGGAATCAAATTTTTCTAAGAAATAATGTGATTGACGAACTAACAGCCTAACTGATGGTAAATAACTACTGCAGTACTTGGAGACCTGAAGCTTACTTCAAACAAATGCTATTGACCCGAGCGTCTATTGCTGCCTGTAACTATAATGGCTCTCTGCACTATTCACACCGGAATCAAACAGTCTCATACTACTATTAGGTGAGAAAGTTAAACCTAACCATTTACTATAGTCGTCGGAAAAGTTTCCGACCTCAACTTGAAGATGGCAGCACTCATCAAGAATGCAAGTGTGTAAGTGTGCTAGTGAATGTAATTGTGCATATTTTGACAGCTACGCAAAAAAATTCAGCCATTTTTGACTCGTAGTTGTTACTTAATAGTTGTTTGAATGAGTCGATGTGAGTGTTTTGGTGAAAATTGAAAAAATTGAGTATCGATCTGTTATTAAATTTTTGTTTTTGAACGCCTTCTTAAATCAAAGACGAGTTTGACTTTGTATTTGGTTACTCTTCACAATCATTTACTATAGTGAAATTTTGGGCAGCTAAATTTGAACGTGACCGTGAGAGCTTAGATGACGATGAACATTCGGGATGTCAGAAAATTGCAACTACCGACGATAACATCGCTAAAATTTACCAAATTGTGTTCAATGACCACCGAATTAAATTGAAAGAGATAGCAGAGGCTAAGAAAATGTCCAAAGAACGTTTTCGTTACATATTAAATCATATTAAATATTTTTCTCCCGTTGCTGATGAGGATATAAAAAAGATCATCTATTGTATTAAGTCTATGGCAGTTGGCTTCGAGACAATGTAACTCATGTTATTACTCACATCATTAATCATTCGTTATTGACTGGGGATTTTCCCACGCTTTGGAAAAAAGCATTTTTTATTCCGCTGCCCAAAATAAATAACCTCAGTTCTTTCTCTCACTTTCGCCCAATATCTATTCTCCCTTTTTTACCTAAAGTTCTTGAAGCTATTGTCCACAAACAAATTTCTTGTTACATTTTCAAAAATAATTTTCTTAGCATATTTCAATCTGGTTTTAGGCCTGGGCACTGTACAACCACAGCTCTTTTGAAAGTTACAGAAGATTTTCGTACTGGAATGGAGAACTCAAAATTGACTGTGTTAGACCTAATAGATTTCTCTAACGCTTTTAACGCTGTTGATCATGATATTCTGCTAGCTGTACTTTGTCACCTGGGATTCTCTTCGTCAGCACGGGACTGGTTCTCGTCGTATCTTCGGGGTCGTCAGCAGGCTATACGAGTGGGTCAGATCGTCTCTGATTGGTGTTCGTTGTCTGCTGGCGTTCCTCAAGGCGGCATTCTCTCTCCTCTCCTGTTCTCAGTCTTTGTAAATCTCATTACATCTCACATTCGCTGTTCGTACCATCTGTATGCTGATGACTTACAAATTTATGCTCAAACTGAGGCGGCAGGTATCGATGATGTGATTAAGAAGCTTAACTGCGACCTTAACAGTATTTATTATTGGTCAGACAGATTTGGTATTAGGGTTAATCCAACAAAGTGTCAGGCTATTGTGGTTGGTAGTTCTCGTAGATTCCCTAAATTGATACGAAGGTGCTACCTCCTATAATTTTTAATAATGTTGCTATTCCTTACTCAATAACTGTTAAAGATCTTGGCTTAGTTATTGACAACACCCTCACTTGGCGACCGCATATATGAAGCAAGCAAAATGGTCACTTACACTCTGCGTTATCTGTATCGTCTCAAGAATTTTTTACCAATAGGAACTAAGGTGATGCTAATACAGACTCTAGTGTTGCCTATTTTAGATTATGCAGATGTTTGCTATGCTGATGCCTCTCAAGAACTTCTAAACAAACTGGATCGACTTCTTAATAATTGTATACGCTTCATTTTCGGTTTACCTAAATACGACCACATCTCCTCTTATCGTTCTCAGCTTAAATGGCTACCTCTCCGCTATCGCAGATATTTAAGAATACTGTGCACTATATTTTCAGTTTTACACGATCCGTTTGTCCCTGAATATCTGAAATGTAAATTTCAGTATCAGGGTGATTCTCATAATCGTTGTCTCCGTTCTACGGAAAAGTCTAATCTCCATGTCCCCCTCTGTCACACAAGCTTCTTGTATAAATCTTTTACGTCTCACGCGGTAAGATTCTGGAACGAGCTACCGAGCAGAGTACGTGCAGCCACGAGCAAGGCATCGTTCAAACGCTTGCTATGGAATCATTTTCTAGCGTTGCAGGAGTAGTTTGTCGACTAACATTTTTTTTATATTCTTAAATTCTAACTGTTCCTTTATCTTGTTTATATTTCAAATACTTCATAGGTGTTTGAATCAGAAACAGCTATATTTAATTATGTATGTACTTATATATGTATATGTATATATGTATGTATGTATGTGTATATGTATGTATATGTATATGTATGTGTGTGTGTATGTATGTATATGTATATGTATATATGTATGTATATGTATATGTATATATATATGTATATATACATATATGTACACACATATATATATACATACATATATACATATATAAGTACATGCATAATTAAATATAGCTCTGTTTCTGATTCAAACACCTATGAAATATTTGAAAGACATTATTATTATTATTATTACGGGAGGGACCACGCTCTCACAGAATACCAGCGTGAAATAGTAGCTTAATGCTGCTGTATTTCGTATGGTGAGTGTAGAGAACCGGAGACCCTTTTTACTGGAAACGAGGCATTCCATCTTAGTCCTCACGGGTGACAACGCATCTGCATATTGATTCGTAATCGAGGATAGATGTGGATGTCTATGGGCCACAGCAACCACTTACCATCAGGTGAACTATGTGCTCGTTTGTCACCCTATCCTATAAAAAAAATGTATTTAGTCTATTTGAGACAGTTAATTTTACTTTAATTAAAGATGCTAGTATAAATAATAATAATTAAAATAAGATTTTAGAAGAAGTTATATGAAATTTATTTCATTCTTTTTAATTCGTTTAAGTATGCTTTTAGTCCTTAATGAAAGTAATTTTTTTATTGATTGCAGGAGGCTTTATTAAAGATGACAATTATACTATAGTCAAGTAAAACATACAAACTTACTAACAACAACAAAACGTAAATATTTTAAATTAAGTTAAATTGAATGCATATTTTTCTGGCAGTGCGTGAATCGGTTAGGATTGTGCGGCGTGCGGTGACAATTTATGATGAAAGGTTTAGTCCAAAACGTATTTTCTCAATAATTTTTTTGACATAGACGCTTTGCAATATTTTGCCTCATAGCACGATATTGCCACAGTTGTCGCACTTGGAAGGCAGACTGGTAACTTGATTTTATTTTTATTACTTTGAATCCTAAATATTAAGGTGCATCTGTCTATTTCCTGTTTCAGATTTTCTCAGTCGGCTCTCACGATACCCACGTGATGATATGGGCATGAATTGCAGGGAAATTGCAGTAATTTTTTACTAACATCTGTCGAATGTCAAATTAGACGACCTGGTCATTCGCCTTTTACAAAATAATTAAGAGAAATATGATAAAAAATATTTTTCGTACTTCAAAATGGCAGCATTGCTATCCATTACCCTATATCACTACGTGGATAGCGAAGAGGCGATGTACACGAATAAATAGGTAGGCAGCAGCATCTTCTTATTAAACCCTGATAATAATAAAAACTGCGTGAGTGAGCTCATCTGCTAACCCTAAGCTGTTATTGAAAATATCTGCTCTACGTGGCAATCTATGAAGGCCCATGTTCAGCAGTGGACTGTGATAGCTCGTAATGATGATGAAGTGCTTCACTGTATACCTTCATGATGGTAAAACCTCTAGTTTTATATCCCATACAAACTTACGGCGTCGTCAACTATATCGAAACAAGATCAATACTGCGATGAAATATAAAGTTATTTAGCAGTGTCGCTGCCTCACACTTACTAAGCGTAATCGATTTATATCTAAAGGTTCTTTGTTAGGGTTTTCACGGCTAAAGATGTTATCCGGGAAATGAATGTTCTGCCTAACGTTCAACGTAATACTGTATACGACGTTGTAGAATAAGAAGAAATTCTTTTTATCTGTAGTGAAAAAGGAACTAGCTGGCTTGGCAGACGTTTTTCTCTCATCTCCGATAGGTGGCGTGATTAGTAGCATTTGCGTATGAAAATAACTAACTAAACCGCCTATCAAGTCCATATTTTGTGATTATCTTTCATGCACTAAAAACAAACAATATACATAATATGTTGTAAATATGAGTCATTTTTATCAAAAAACTAGCAATCCGCCTCAGCTTCGCACGAGTTTAATAAAACACATAGTAAGTTTTATCAAAATCGGCCGTTTTTGAATTAAGCAATATTAACGGACAGCAATTGATTTTTATATAGAGAAGATACAGAATTTTTATAACTTGAATACAGCGCCATCTATTGAATCCTAGCGTAACCATAAACCATTGTCCTGCGTAACTGAATATATATATATATATATATATATATATATATATATATATATATATATATATATATCACAGTCATTCCAAAAGTGATATTGATCAAGTCCACCAGTGGAGTATTAACAATAAAATGCTTTTCACGTGTTTTTCAACGAGTAAGTGTTATTTTATGACATATATTCGCAAATTGCAGCCTCTACAAGCCACCTACACTTTAGGAGATGCTGCACTAACGCGTGTGACAAACAAAAAAGATCTTAGTGTGACTTGATTGTAGTTTAACTTTTCATGCACATAATATATATTTTGACTGTTATAAACGAATTGGATTCGTTTTGCGCAATACCCTCGAGTTTCAAAATACAGAAGTAATCAAACGTTTATTTAACACATTAGTGAGAAGTGAATTGGAATGGACGGCAAGGGTTTGGAATCCTTATAAGTCTAAGTATGATCTTATCACCGAAAAAGTTCAAAAGACCTTCTTACTTCTTTATAAGATAAATAACGGATACTATCCGTTCTTATATCCCTCACAACTTATTTTGGGTACCTTATGGTATAATTCTTTTACAGTTCGTCGTTCTCACAACCTACTTACCATCACACTCAAAGTTCTAAGAAGCGTAATAGATGCGCCCGAACTTTATAGTACCTTACGCAGGATCTATGTGCCTGACCCTTTGAGTATTCAATCAACACTCAAAGGCCTGACCCCTAACTTGCGATTTAGGTCATCTCACCGGCATAGATTATTCGCGACGGCGTCATCGCGTACGCTGTCGCGCGCTAATTCGCCATTATGTGGAATGCACAGCGCAATCAACGCTTTTCTGAGGGCTGCACCCGAATTTGATATATTTACGGACAGTTAAAATGTGCTGTTGTCAGCTTGTTTACGATTTTGCTAAAGTAACGATAGTATATAATATGTATACCAGAATACCAGCGTGAAATAGTAGCTTAATGCTGCTGTATTTCGTATGGTGAGTGTAGAGAACCGGTGACCCTTTTACTGGAAACGAGGCATTCCATCTTAGTCCTCACGGGTGACAACGCATCTGCATTTTGATTCGTAATCGAGGATAGATGTGGATGTCTATGGGCCACAGCAACCACTTACCATCAGGTGGACTGTGTGCTCGTTTGTCACCCTATCCTATAAAAAAAAAAATATAATATGTATTTTTTTTTCTTAGAATAGTTTATAATCATGTGCCTTTCGAAATTAAATTATTCTAATTTATTTGACGAATTACATTACCGTAATTCGATTAAAAACCGTTGTAATTAATTAATTAATTTAATAAATAAATAAAATAAGATGTATTAATACAACTTCGATCGGTCAAGTCCTTCAGAAGCCTACTGCACGAAATGTAGCAGAATAAGTAGAATTTCCTTTTTTGTATAATGAGACAGAATTCACTAATAAGTAATACTATCCAGCTTAACAAACGTTGTTCTGCCGTTTCCGGAAGGTAATACCGAGCCCACCTATCGGTACATACATTCTTTTAGGGCTCTTTACAAACATAATATATTGTGATTATGAGTCATTTTAACCAAAAATATAAAACTTTTGGTAACTTAAGTACAGCGACACCTATTAGATTCTTATGTAACTATAAACTACCATTTTGCTTAACCGAATATATTCTGTGAAAGCATAGTTACAGCCTGTATCAAAGCTGGGTACATACCTCCTCTCAATTCGGAGAGGCTTTTAGCGCAAGGAAATGTCCGCCGCGATGCTCCAATGCATGTCAATGAACTTCACATGTCTTCGATAAATATTTTTTCTTAGCCAACATGTAGGTTTCCTCACGATGTTTTTCTTCACTGCTGAGCACGAGGAAAAAATGCGCTTAAAATAGCAATTATCAAATAAATTGGTCCCGGCGGGGTTAAAAACCCTGTTTCTCGCGTTCTTAGAAACGGCGAGTCCTTAGCCCCTTAGCTACCGCAGCTCTTTATTCTGTGAATACGACCACAGTAGGTCAAGTGCTTTGGAAGTTACGTGATAACTTAAGATTTGGTTTATAGAAAACATCCCTTATTTTGAGAACCATTAAAGGTTGTAAGAGTGTTAAGCCTTTAATGTTGTAAGGGGGTTAAGTCGCTTGCGTCCGTAGGCTTTGACCACCTAATCCTAGGCCCACCCTACACGTGTCCCCCGGGTGGTGCTAAACGAGCGATAAGCCGATAGTACAGACTCGGCTCCTCGCCGTCGTAGCGGCGTTAAATATACCACCCCATATTTCGCACCATGAGGAGTATTATTAAAGAAATGGCCCCGAGTTCCCGGCGCCCTTTAATATGGCAGGGGTGCGAAGAATCTCCGGGAGGAAAACCGGCGACGAGGTTCGCCATCCGTCACGTTACGCCTCCCGGTTTTGGGAAATGGTAAGAATGGTATTAATGAAATGTAAGGGAAATGAAAATGTTGTTATGCTAGGAGATTTTAATGGAAGGGTTGGGGTGAGGAGGCTTGGTTATGAAAGGATATTGGGAACGTTTGGTGATGAAAGTATAAATGAGAATGGTGAAAGCCTCCTCACCGTATGTATGGAAAAGAATATTTTTGTGACGAACACTTTCTTTCGCCACAAGAGGATTCACATGTATACTTGGTAAAGAGGTGATGATAGAATCATGATAGATTTCATAATTGTGGATGAAAGATTGAGGGGCGCAGTGGTAGATACAAGGGTTTACCGAGGGTCAAACGTAGGAACGGATCATTATTTGATTTTATGCCGAATTAATGGTCTATTCAGGCGTTGGCGCCATCGGTCATCTGTGTCTACCGCTGTGTTACATCGTATTAGAACAGAAAGGTTATAAGATGAAGGTGAGAAAAATAAGTTCAAATGTAGATTGAAAGAAAACATAAGTGGTTTGGATGAATTACGTATGAATGAGTTAGACTTAGAGAATGTATGGCAAAATGTTAAGATGGTTTAGTAGATGCAGCTACCGAAGTATGTGGTGTTAGTAAAAGAAAGAATGAAAGAAAAAATAATACGTTATGGTGGGATGATGAAATACGTACGGAAGTTGAAGCAAAGAAGAGAGTATGGCTAGATTTACTAGCAACTAAGGCTGGTAATTCTAGCGGTACGAATGATGATTTTTAAAGAAAAAAGCAGTCTTTAGACATTTAATTAAGAGAGCAAAGGAAGTAGTTGAAAAGAAAAAGCAAGAAAGAACGGATAAGAATGATAGAAGAATATCGGATAACTTCCAGGCAAAAATTAAAATGTTCTGAAAACTCGTAAGAACTGCCAGGGGACGTTCAAAACAGCCTATAATGAATGCTAAAAGAGATTTTAACAGTGGTAGAGCAATGCGGCAGCTTTGCTGTTGCACGTATGGGCCGGCTCAAACCGGGGTGGTACCACGACCTCACAGAATACCGGCGTGAAGTGGAAGTTCTGCTTCCGCGTTTCGTCTGGTGAGTGCAGGTGGCCGGAGGCCCAAATCCCCCCCCCCCCCCCCCCATCAACATGGTAGCGGAATTAAATAAAGATAGACTACCCCAGGAGGGTACCAGCACCCCTGGAGAATCCCTCGCTGAGCATCCACGACCATGTTTCTCCACTTCTGAGCGTGGGTGCTCAGGCTGCCCCGCGTATTCTGGGGGGGGCGAAATTCCGCTCAAGACTACAACTGCTCGGGGCAAACGGAGCAACAAGACCAAGGCGACCCCTGCTACGCTGTCCGTGAATTTCTGCAATATCAGGGGACTTCACTCCAACCTAAACGCCGTCCACTACCATCTCGAGACGGCGAGGCCGGCTCTGCTCTTTCTGACCGAGACGCAGGTGTCCTCTCCGGCTGATGTTTCGTATCTCTCCTACCCGGGGTACAAACAGGAACACTCCTTTGTGCCTCGGGCTGGAGTTTGCGTTTACGTCAGAGAGGACATCTGTTCTCGACGCCTCGGCAGACTTGAAGATTCGGACCTGTCCATCCTTTGGCTACGCGTAGACAGCGACGACCATCCGCGCGTCTACGGGTGCCTCTATAGGTCCCACAGCGGTAATGCCGAAACAGACCGACTCTTCGACCACGTCCAAATGGCTGCAGATTCGTTGCTACAGCAGATCCCCTCCGCAGAGATCGTGATCCTCGGCGACTTTAACGCCCATCACGCCGAATGGCTCGGTTCACGTTTAACCGATCATGCGGGGAGATCTGTTCATGATTTTGCCTTGGCATATGGTCTGACACAACTGGTTACTTCGCCTACGCGGATTCCAGATGTGGAGGATCATGCACCTTCCCTGTTGGACCTTCTGCTGACCTCTCACCCGGACGGATATCAGATTTCCGTCGACGCCCCTTTAGGCTCCTCGGACCATTGTCTGATCCGGAGTGTTGTGCCACTCACGCTGAAATCGCGGTTGCATTCTGCAGGCTGCCGCCGTGTTTGGCACTATAGGTCAGCCGATTGGGATGGGATGCGGTCTTTCTTTGCATCCTACCCTTGGGGGCGGGTTTGCTTTTCGCCGGATGATCCCAACGTTGTTGCGGATTCTGTTACTGATGTGGTACTTCAGGGTATGGAACTTTTTATTCCTTCCTCTGTGGTGCCCATTGGAGGCAAATCTCAGCCATGGTTTGGTCGCTCCTGTAAAATAGCATCATGCTATAAGCAGGAGTGCTACCAAGCCTGGGTTGATGCATCAGCGTCCCGGGATGTAAACACCAGCGCTCTAAAAAAGAAGTATAATTCCGCCTCTAGGTCCTTCAAAAGAGTCATTGCCAAGGCAAAGTCAGAGCACATAGGCAGAATTGGCGAGAAACTAGTTCGCCTTCCTTCTGGAACCCGTGCATTCTGGTCTCTCGCCAAGGCTGTCCAGGGGAATTTCTGTCAGCCATCTCTTCCATCTCTGCACAGGGAGGACGACTCACTGGCCCATACTGCAAAGGAGAAAGCCGATCTTCTAGGCTCCTTCTTTGCGTCTAACTCGACTCTCGATGACGGGGGGAGTACGCCGCCGACCATCCCGTGGTGTGAGTGCTCCATGCCGGAAGTGCAGTTCACACAGCGCTCGGTTCGCAAAGCACTCCTCTCGCTGGACATCCACAAGTCGAGTGGGCCTGACGGAATCCCCCCAATTGTGCTGAGGACGTGTGCTCCAGAGTTGGCACCGGTTTTAACGCGTCTTTTCCGGTACTCCTACTCCCTAGGCGTAGTCCCAAAATCGTGGAAGACGGCTTTCGTCCACCCGATCCCTAAAAAAGGCGACCGCTCAGACCCGTCCAACTACCGGCCAATCGCCATCACCTCCTTGTTCTCCAAAACAATGGAGTCCATTGTAAACTGCCAGCTCATGAGGTACCTTGAGGATCACCAGCTGATTAGTGACCGCCAATACGGTTTTCGCCGTGGTCGGTCAGCTGGTGATCTTCTGGTCTACCTCACTCACAGATGGGCGGAGGCAGTAGAGTTCAAGGGGGAGGCATTGGCCGTTAGTTTGGACATTGCGAAGGCCTTCGATCGGGTTTGGCACAAAGCGCTTCTTTCGAAGCTCCCTTCCTATGGGCTTCCCGAGAAATTGTGCAATTGGATCACCAGCTTTCTTGCAGATCGGAGCATCAAGGTCGTTGTAGACAGTGCAAGCTCCGATTGCAAGCCTATTAATGCTGGTGTTCCACAGGGCTGCGTGCTATCGCCAACGCTGTTTCTTCTGCATATCAATGATATGTTGCATACCCGTAACATTCATTGCTATGCAGATGACAGCATTGGTGATGCTCTTTACACCGGCCGAGCCAATATTTCTCGGGAAAACGTCTCCGAGTGCCGGGACAAACTTGTGTCTGAAGTCGAGTCTTTGCTGAACAGAGTCTCGGATTGGGGACGACTAAATCTAGTCCAGTTTAACCCCCAGAAGACACAAGTTTGCGCGTTAACCGCTAAAAAGAACCCCTTTGTCGTATCCCCTCAGTTTCAAGGCACTCCCCTTGTTGCCTCAGCCAGTATCGGAATCCTCGGCGTCGACATATCGAGTGACGTGCAGTTTCGTGGTCACTTGGAAGGGAAGGCCAAATTGGCCTCTAAAAAGCTTGGCGTGCTCAGCAGAGCGGGACAGTATTTCATGCCGGCACACCGCCTGCAACTTTACAAGGCGCCGGTTCGGCCGCACATGGAATACTGTTCCCATCTCTGGGCTGGGGCTCCCCAGTACCAGCTCCTTCCACTTGACCGCATCCAGCGCAGAGCGGCTCGAATCGACGACGACCGAGTGCTTTCCGATCGGCTCGATTCACTGGCGTTGCGAAGAGATGTTGCATCTCTTTGCGTATTTTATCGCATCTATCACGGGGAGTGCTCTGAGGAATTGTTCGGATTAATCCCAGCCGCCAAATTTCGTGAACGCACGACACGGCAAACGTCCCGATACCATCCACACCATCTGGATGCTTGGCGGTCCACCACTGTACGTTTCACAAGGAGTTTTCTTCCACGTACAACCTCTCTGTGGAATAGTTTATCATCGGCGATTTTTCCGGACCGATACGACCTGGGGACCTTCAAGAAAAGAGCTTACTCCTTTCTAAAGGGCCGGCAACGCACCCGCAATTCTCCTGGTGTTGCGGTTGATCATGGGCGGCGGTAGTCACTTAACATCAGGTGAGCCGCATGCTCGTTTGCCCCCTCTTCTATAAAAAAAAATAAAAAAAATGAGAATGGCTATTTTCTGAATGATGAAGTTTTGAGTTTAAAGAGATGGAAGGAATATTTTGAAAGCATGTTTATTAGTGAGGAGACAACGTATGAACTGAATGAAATAGGAACTCCGAAAGAACAGGAAGGAGGTAGCGAGATAAGTATAGATGAAATAATGAAAGCAATGAAAAGCATGAAAGCAGGTAGGGCTGCCAGATATGATAGAGTTTCACTCGAAATGCTAAGGGCTGGAGAGGAAGTGGTGGCAGACCTGCTGCACACCTTGTTTAATTTATGCTGGGAACTGAAGCGGGTACCGGGAGACTGGTGCAAAGCCGTGATAGTCCCAGTATATAAGGGAAAAGGGTCGCAGCAGGACTGTTAAAACTACCGCGGTATCAGTCTTCTTAGCATCGTGGGAAAACTGTATGCTAAGGTACTAATTGAAAGGGTCATGAAAGAAACCGATGGAAAAATTTGGGATGTGCAAGCGGGATTTAGAAAGTGTATGGGATATACAGATCAAGTCTTTTCCATGCGCATGGTCGCAGAGAAGTTTTTGGCCAAAAACCAAAAGGTTTTTTGTGCGTTCATGGACTTGAAAAAGGGCTATGACAGAGTGGATAGGAATGTGCTATGGCAAACACTGAACTTATTTGAGTTGAACGCTGGCTTGATACAGGCATTGGAATCTCTTTATAGGGACTCTAGTGCTTGTGTTAGGATCAAAGGGGTCTACTCGGACTAGTTTGACATCCATAAAGGTGTCAGACAGGACTGTGTGGCTTCCCCATGGCTGATCAACCTATTTATGGACGGTTGTTTGCAAAATTTGAAAGTTGAAGAATGCGGATTAAGAATGGGTGAGTTAACCGTCAAATGCCTTTTGTACGCCGATGATCAAGTTATTCTTGCGACGTCGGCGGCTTAGTTGCAAGTGATGGTTACATTAATGAACAGATCATTAAAAGAAAGGGGTATGAAAGTGAACGCAAGTAAGACGAAAGTTATGGTTTTTGAAAGATATGAAAGTAATACGATATGTGAAATAAGAATAGAAGGGGAGTTGATCGAGCAAGTAGATGAGTTTGTATATTTGGGTTGCGTATTTAGCAGGGATGGGAGATATGATAAGGATATAGAACGACGAGTGAACGCAGAAAACAGAGTAAATGGGAACCTACACTCTATTGTGAAGAGTCAAAATTTGTCAAAAAAAGACACGTATGGCAATTCATAATGCTGTGTTGGTCCCTACTTTAACGTATGGTAGTGAAAGTTGGGTGTGGCAGAAGAAGCACGAGAGTAGAATAAATGCAGTAGAAATGCGGTCGTTAAGGAGTATGTTAGGGCTGAATCTGAATGACAGGCTGAAAAATTATGTGATAAGAGAAAAGTGTGGTTTGCAAGATGATGTTGTGACCAGGATTAAGAAAGGAATGCTTCGGTGGTTTGGTCATGTGGAAAGAATGAATGAGGAAAGGCTGACAAAGAAAATTTATGTTGCAGAAGTGAATGGCAGAGTCGGAAAGGGACGCCCTAGGCGAAAATTTATCGACCAAATTAGCGTTTTATTAAAAAACCGGCCAAGAGCGTGTCGGGCCACGCTCAGTGTAGGGTTCCGTAGTTTCCCGTCCGTCACAATAAGTGTTTCCACTTATGAGTTTAAAGGTGGGTATCCATTATGTTCGCGCTCCAGCAGCGCTCCGCGCTCTTGCAAATGCTCCCGGTAGTGGGTACGTGCACGAACATGGAGCGTGCAACATTGCACGCTCCGCGGCAGGCGATGCCAAGCAGAGACCAACCGAACAATTCGATAATACCCGAGCCCGACCCAATGTAATAAGTACCTACAGCGCCATCTCTCGGGGAATTGGGTTACTAATTAATACATAGACGTGCCAGAAGTTTTCGGTGGTAATTTTGGATTGCGAGAACCGATTTTAATAATTCTTTTTTTTGTTTGAAAAAACATACGTTCAGGATAATAAAATATGTAAACGAAGTTAAAAAAAATGCTTGCTAAAACGATTATACTACAAACTTAGTCCAGAAATTATTTTGTACAACTTTTTGTCTTTTTTGTACAAAAACTGTTTCCATCCAGGTTCAAAATAATTTTCCTAGAAAGTCCTTATAAAGTTCTACCTTTCAGATTTTTTTCATATTTTCTAAACCTATGGTTCAAAAGTTAGAGGGGGGGGGACTCATTGTTTTTTTACTTTTGGAGCGATTATTTCTGAAATTATTGACATTATTAAAAAATGATTGTAGTAAACCCCTATTCATTTTTAAATACCTTTCCAACAATATATCACACGTAAGGGTTGAAATTAAAAAAAAATCAATTCCCACTTTACATATAGGGGGGCTACCCTAATAAAACATTTTTTGCCAATTTTTATTTTACCACTTTGTCGGTGTGATTGATACACATATTGGTACCAAATTTCAGCTTTCTAGTGCTAACGTTCACAGAGATTAAGCGAGGACGGACAGACGGACAGACAGACATGGCGAAACTATAAGGGTTCCTAGTTGACTACGGAACCCTAAAAACGGGCCAAATTAGGAGTACCCTTAACCGACGAGCATGTATGCGTAGGTATATGGATGTGTGTCAGGATCGTGCCACATGGAAGTCTGTAGTCTCTGCCTACCCCTCTGGGTGACAGGCGTGATTGTTTATGTATGTTAAGCGCCGACCCTTTTATGATTATGAAATATCACATACTCTAGTTTACTACTAGAATGATAATTTAATATTCGAATTAAAAACTTCTCTCCATGTTTTTAAGCCCTTACAATTTTTCCCAATATTTATAGTATGTGATGACCGATGAAGTATGTACATGTTTATTAAAAAATAAGTTGGCTGTGTAGGGACTCCCGGCAGATGTAAAAATTTAAAGCTATAGGTAGAATTTATAATTAGTAAAAAACCAATAACAAAATATAAAGTAAAATACATGAAAAAAATTATTGAAAATAAGCAAAAAGTATGCCTAAAGCGTTGAACTCGACAGGTATAATGTAGTCGAAGAGCATAGCACACACAGTTCCCAAATTACGGCCTGGCCACGGGGAACGGCGGCGCGAACGGCGAAGCGACAGGTGGGGGCGACAATTCACGCGTCGCGATTTGAGGGCCACGGGAAGTCACGTATGCCGCCGCGACCAGATAGGCCGAGAGTGAAATGTGTTTATCAAAGTTATCTCTATATTGCTTAGAAAGTAATTGTTTTTTGATTCAAGACATAATATTTGGAAAAGATTGCGGAGTACATGATTTGACAAACAAACAAATCTTTCCTCTTTATAATATTAGTGTAGATGTAGATATATATATATATATATATATATATATATATATATACACTGCTTTAGATTTGTTTTCAAAAGTAGATATAAATGTATTCTATGAGGTATTTATTTAAGGCATTCTAACCAACTAAACCAACATAAATAGTCGTAATTTATTACACAACGATTTAAAGTGTGAATAAGCAGTGCCTAATTCTATAAATACGATTGATTTTTTATAACATTTTTATTTTGTCATATACATAACAATGTTTGCTTTCAACTCTAGCCTTTTTCACCTAGCAATACTGCGAAAATACCTATACAAACCGCACTTTTACGACACAGAATTATCGCTTATTGAATAAAATAACATAAAGCCAAACAGGGAAACCCATTAATCATATAGTACAATCTACGTCTGAGGCCGCCTCTTCGCAACCCGCAAGATAGAATGTTCAATTCGCAACATTCCTAACTGACTACAGAGACGTGAAAATTACACAGACAAAAGTCATTGAACAGATTCGTGGAGCATTGTCGACGGCGCGTCGATGACAAAAGATCTCGCTGCGTCGGTAGCTAACAATGCGGCGGCAAGCGAGATAGGCAATTTGTCAGGATCGACAATACTGCCCGACATATTGACCATTATTTATGGAGCGCTGTAAAACTCGTACGCGGTTTTATTGCGGGAACGATTGAACAACATGTATTACACGATGATGACGCGTCTACTTTGTTGCTTGTGAACTTACGACCGATTGTCTGTCGTCTGTGTGTAGCGCGCTCGCGGATTCGTGAATAACTCACACATAATTACACTTTACAAGCCTACGTTAGTCCGTTAAGCAGAAAGGAGATTTGAACTCTATTTACTTAAATGGCAGAAGACGCCTTTAATCCATTTATTAATGGACATTAATTGAAATTCTAAATATTATTTAACTTGTTTATGCTTATTTTAGCATCCACTTATTTGTTATACCGTACTACCGTACTCTATGTGTTCGAAACGTGATAGAGCCATGCTGCAGTTATATTAGTAGTATAGTTGTAGCACGAATGGGTCGGCTCAGCTGGGGAAGGACCACGCTCTCACAGAATACCAGCGTCAAACAGTAGCTTAATGCTGCTGTGTTTCGTATGGTGAGTGTAGAGAACCGGAGACCCTTTTTACTGGAAACGAGGCCAACAAGTCCTCACGGGTGACAACGATATTGAAAACAAAATGAGCTAACAAATCTGCATTTTGATTCGTAATCGATAATAGATGTAGATGTCTATGGGTAACAGTAACCAGTTACCATCAGGTGGACTGTGTGCTCGTTTGTCACCCTATCCTATAAAAAAAATGTACCATGACCGAATTAATTTCTAGAGTCCAGGCCGTAACCGGTGCTGGTGAGCAACAATTGAGGAGGCGGATCGCGACGAACATAACGAGAATGCCTTAAATAAATACCTCATAGAATACATTTATATCTACTTTTGAAAACAAATCTAAAGCAGTGTATATATATATATATATATATATATATATATATATATATATATATATATATATATATTATAAACAAATCTAAAGCAGTGTATATATATATATATATATATATATATATATATATATATACACTGCTTTAGATTTGTTTTCAAAAGTAGATATAAATGTATTCTATGAGGTATTTATTTAAGGCATTCTCGTTATGTTCGTCGCGATCCGCCTCCTCAATTGTTGCTCACCAGCACCGGTTACGGCCTGGACTCTAGAAATTAATTCGGTCATGGTACATTTTTTTTATAGGATAGGGTGACAAACGAGCACACAGTCCACCTGATGGTAACTGGTTACTGTTACCCATAGACATCTACATCTATTATCGATTACGAATCAAAATGCAGATTTGTTAGCTCATTTTGTTTTCAATATCGTTGTCACCCGTGAGGACTTGTTGGCCTCGTTTCCAGTAAAAAGGGTCTCCGGTTCTCTACACTCACCATACGAAACACAGCAGCATTAAGCTACTGTTTGACGCTGGTATTCTGTGAGAGCGTGGTCCTTCCCCAGCTGAGCCGACCCATTCGTGCTACAACTATACTACTAATATAACTGCAGCATGGCTCTATCACGTTTCGAACACATAGAGTACGGTAGTACGGTATAACAAATAAGTGGATGCTAAAATAAGCATAAACAAGTTAAATAATATTTAGAATTTCAATTAATGTCCATTAATAAATGGATTAAAGGCGTCTTCTGCCATTTAAGTAAATAGAGTTCAAATCTCCTTTCTGCTTAACGGACTAACGTAGGCTTGTAAAGTGTAATTATGTGTGAGTTATTCACGAATCCGCGAGCGCGCTACACACAGACGACAGACAATCGGTCGTAAGTTCACAAGCAACAAAGTAGACGCGTCATCATCGTGTAATACATGTTGTTCAATCGTTCCCGCAATAAAACCGCGTACGAGTTTTACAGCGCTCCATAAATAATGGTCAATATGTCGGGCAGTATTGTCGATCCTGACAAATTGCCTATCTCGCTTGCCGCCGCATTGTTAGCTACCGACGCAGCGAGATCTTTTGTCATCGACGCGCCGTCGACAATGCTCCACGAATCTGTTCAATGACTTTTGTCTGTGTAATTTTCACGTCTCTGTAGTCAGTTAGGAATGTTGCGAATTGAACATTCTATCTTGCGGGTTGCGAAGAGGCGGCCTCAGACGTAGATTGTACTATATGATTAATGGGTTTCCCTGTTTGGCTTTATGTTATTTTATTCAATAAGCGATAATTCTGTGTCGTAAAAGTGCGGTTTGTATAGGTATTTTCGCAGTATTGCTAGGTGAAAAAGGCTAGAGTTGAAAGCAAACATTGTTATGTATATGACAAAATAAAAATGTTATAAAAAATCAATCGTATTTATAGAATTAGGCACTGCTTATTCACACTTTAAATCGTTGTGTAATAAATTACGACTATTTATGTTGGTTTAGGCGAATATAGGCAACGAATTATATGCAAATAAATACTAAATATAAGGTATGTGACATTGAGTTATAATGTACTGTACATTATAACTCAATGGTATGTGAGGGTAACATGGTCACGTTAAACTTTGCCGCTCTATAAAAGAAATTCTAGGAGAAGGAAAAAGTCAAAAATCGGGTTATAAATGGAGAAAAAAAATTTCGAGTAAATACCAGAATGAGTGTCGAAACCTGCGATTACATTCTTGTTAATACTCAACCAGAATTGGAGATAAAAGTCAATGCGGATAGAATTTTAAGTTGTTTTTGTCGGCCCGGCATTTTTCGCGGCGAAAACAACCACTTTATACGTGGTAGAGCCATGCTGCAGTTATATTAGATGTATAGTTGTAGCACAAATGGGTCGGCTCGACCGGGGAAGGACCACGCTCTCACAGAATACCAGCGTGAAATAGTAGCTTAATGCTGCTGTATTTCGTATGGTGAGTGTAGAGAACCGGAGACCCATTTTACTGGAAACGAGGCATTCCATCTTAGTCCTCACGGGTAACAACGCATCTGCATTTTAATTCGTAATCGAGGATGGATGTAGATGTCTATGGGCCACAGCAACCACTTACCATCAGGTGGACTGTGTGCTCGTTTGTCACCCTATCCTATAAAAAAAACCAAAATATTTTGTTTCCTATACTATTCGCCGCGTCTGTCGCCCGACTCCGTGTGATGCACCGTACTGATTCATAAATTTTTTCATTCGCCCGCCGCGCCCCCAGTCGCCCGCGCGATCCGCCCGGTAAATTTCGCCGGTCGCGTCGCAACTCACCGCTACGCGTGGCATGCTCCAATACATTTCTATACATTTGTTTTAGTCGCTAACAGCCTCGCCGTTCATGCCGCGCGAATTTTCGCTACGGCGAATGTCCCGTGGCCAGGCTGTTACACAGAGTAACGAAGTGTATAGTATACGCGCACGCACACACATAAGAGTAGATAGCGTTAGCATAGAGGGGGCATGACGGCATAAAAGAGAGCGTCGTACTGTTTACCGTCACGGCAAACGTGTGTGTTTTACTACTAAGGTGCGTCAATAGTAATTGTTTAGTATCAAAAAATATTATGATCGATTCAAAATTGACAAAAGTATCGCGTAACATACAAAAAAACATAGATAAACTTCCTTATGTAAACTTCCTTCCTTCCGTATGTAAACTTCCTTCGGTTTGAAAAAAAATTAACATTGTGCTATTACACGATCCACAGCTGGGCACAGGCCTCCGGTGCGGAGCAGAGTTGTAACGAAGTTTTTTCAGACTTAAATAAGTGTGTATATTTAATACTCTTAAATTAAAGTTATCAATCAGTAAGGTTTCTTTTACTGCTTTGTCATTTAGTTTAATTTTAAACATAAGTTCGGTTTTCAGCAATAAGTTTCACCACTGCAGAAAATTTGTAACAGATGCCCATCGCGGCTGACCTTTGATATACTGTACTTCTCTATACAATAACTTTATTTAAGAAGGCAATTTATTCCTCTTTCAGAGGAAATATTTTATTTAACACTGAAATATATGAAAATAAACAACTTTCTTAAGATGTTTTTATTTTTCTTAAGTGGAAGGACTCGTAGGCAGAAAAGGATTCCCACCACAGAATAATTCGAGTGCATTATCCGCACCCATCGTTATATTTTAAAATGCACAGAGTTTTATTACCTCGGCCACAACATTTAGTAATAGTATGGAAGATTTCGCGTTCCATTTTTCTTTGAAAGCGATTCTTTAAGAATATTGGTAACATAAATGGAAATTTAGTTACATCAGATATAAAATTTAAACACAATGAATTATCTCTTTATTCATTTATATTCTTTTTTTAACTTCACGCTACAAAAATTGAAAATTTTTAAAAATAGGATAACAGGAAGTTATTATAGATTTTTATTATAGATTTCCGAAAATCGAATTTTTATCAGAACTCGACGGTTTGAGATCCCAGGAAGCTGTTCTGACTAATTTCATGTGGACAACCGTACGGATGTATGTATGTGTGTGTGTGTGTGTGTGTGTGTGTGTGTGTGTGTGTGTGTGTGTGTGTGTGTGTGTGTGTGTGTGTGTGTGTGTGTGTGTGTGTGTGTCTTCGTCTTCGTGTGTATGAACGTCTTGATCGATTGAGATGCGGTTTGCGGTGTTCTAAAGATCTCAATGTGGAATAGTTTTGGTTATAATCTAAACTGATTCGGACGAGTAGATTTTGAGCAATCTCGAATATAAAATTTTGAAAAACTTTTTTTTTCGGAATAACTTTTTACGGCTTTACTGATCGTTTTCAAAAACTAATCAGCTCTTAACCTCAAAAAATGACGTTGAATGCGGTTTGGAAAATAAAAATCGGTTCATTTGTTCGTGAGATATCGAAGGAGAAAGAATTTGAAATAAAAACGTTTTTTTTTTTAACATAACTTCGAGATTTCGCAACATAATTTGGTGAAATTTGGAGCGCGTTGCATTTGAAATTAGCGGGAAGTTCCAAGGATAGGTTCAACCAATTTTTTTAAAGTTTTCTATCGTAGTATTTTCTCTTCTACCTCTGAGACTAGTTCTATTGGAGAGTATTCCAGATAAATGGACAATTTAAAAACTTAAAACATTCTTAAATTGCAATTTATTTAGAACACTGCTTTAGATGGCACACAAGTATATTTCTCGTGTGGTAATTAAAGACATGATTCGCAGCATTACAACCAACGACGTAGCTATATTTACCGGTTGCAATCTTTGTATTTGGTAGTTGGTAGATCCTTTTCTGCATAGGAGTCCACCTAGGCAAGCGCCGGACCTTTTTACTGATGACGGAGAATCCCTCACTGAGCATCCACGCCCATACTCCCCTACTCTTCCTGAGCGTGGGCGCTCAGGCTGCCCCTCGTATTCTGGCGGGGCTGGGGGTGAAATTCCGCTTGAGACTAAACTTGCTCGGGGCAAACAGAGCAATAAGTCAAAGGTGCTCCTTGCCACCCAATCCGTGGATTTTTGCAACATCAGGGGAGTTCATTCAAACCTTAACGCCATTTACTACCATCTGGAAACGGTGAAGCAGGCCTTGCTCTTTTTAACCGAGACATAGGTATCCTCTCCGGCTGACACTTCATATCTCTCCTACCCGGGGTACAGATTATTATTAATCTTTTGTGCCCCGGGCTGGAGTTTGCGTGTACGTCAGAGAGGACATCTGTTTTCGACGCCTCGGCAGCCTTGAAGGCACGGACCTGTCCATCTTATGGCTACGCGTAGACAGCGACGACCATTCCCGCGTTTACGGGTGCTTATATAGGACACAGACTCCTGGGGTAGTGTTATATTTAACTCCGCTACCATGCTAAGGGGAGGGGGAGAAATATGACCGTATTGAAAATGTCCTTTTTGAAGTCAGCCTAAGTCAGCAAGACTTAACCTAAAATAACAACCTTTCCGCAGACTTACTTTATTACCTTTTACTCTGATTTATTAATGTAATATTTATAATCATGTGTGATTTAATTTCTTTTGAAGAGAGGAAAGACTCGAGTTCAAGTCGACGTTTCTTTTGCAAGTTCATTCACGAAATTAATTTTCGCCAAACCTCTTCGTTCTTCAGATATCTGTTACGAGCTTGAGATTCGTGACAATAAAAATTGCCGAAAGAATTACCTAAATTAACACTTTAATTTACTTTACACAAATTAAAGTTAAAACACTAATAATTAAACACACTAATTCACTTAATTCCACTCCGAAGCTTCGCTTGTGTCGCCGAGTTCAACTCTGTGCCCCGATCGCATCTTGCAGCGCCTATTTATTTAAATTAGCAAAGAAACATCCCGAATCTTCAGGTAAATGCGCGCAAAGGGACGAGTTGGCGAGTATAGATTTTCTAGAAACTTAGTTCTTCGGATGGCGCTGTCGGTTGAGAGATCTGTGATGTCATTTTTGCAACGCTCTACTAGCTCTCGTTCCTGACACTAGATGGCGCTAGTATATCGTCGACTGGAGCGCGTAACATATCTATTAAGAACATGTTACACAGCATTCACTTGCCGTAAGGAGGACTGTGTACTCATTCTTCGTCATTATTATATATTTAAAAAAAGTTCGCATAAAATGTTAAAAGGAATATTCGGAATATACGAGTACAATATATTCTTAAAATTTTCGCTTTATTCCCTTTCTTCGGCGATATTGTATAGAGAGTGCAGTACAATCGTTATAAAGATGTTCTCAGGTACTATAATCGCCATCATTTTGTACGTGGTAGAGTCATGCTGCAGTTATATTAGTAGTATAGTTGTAGCACGAATGGATCGGCTCGACCGGGGAAGGACCACGTTCTCCCAGAATACCACCGTGAAATAGTAGCTTAATGCTGCTGTATTTCGTATGGTGAGTGTAGAGAACTGGAGACCCTTTTTACTGGAAACGAGGCATTCCATCTTAGTCCTCACGGGTGACAACGCATCTGCATTTTGATTCGTAATCGAGGATAGATGTAGATGTCTATGGGCCACAGCAACCACTTACCATCAGGTGGACTGTGTGCTCGTTTGTCACCCTATCCTATAAAAAAAAATCCAATTTATAGTCACCGTTGCACCGCTTCAGCGTTGGAAAATATGAATATATTTTATTTTCCAACGCTTTATATTGCAGTGAACTTGAAGCTACATCCTCTTTGTATGTTTTAGTCAACCAGTCTTTCTGAATTTTAATTTTGAGTAGTTTTCTTTATTTCCATAGTCTTCTCTAAGTTGTAGGGTATTATTTTTTTTTAAATTACACCTAAATTTTAATGTTCTTTGTTAAATACATGAAAAACTTCCATTTTAAAATATTTGGTTTATTACTTATACATCGTGGCTTAACAATTTCTCATTTAATCTAGGCAAAGATTTTAATTAAAACTTGCAATACGGCATACGTTACATAACGCTGTTGCAAAATATTACAAGAAAGGTTTTAAGTTTTAAATTTTTTATGGCTATAATCTTACTAACTATCTAATTAGATTATAACTAAACCGTATATAAGAAGTACTCTTGAAGAATGGTGCAATACAGAAAATATAAAAATCATGTTAAAAATATAAACGTAATATCTATGTGCTTGTGTAATAGCGAAATTACACCATCTATCCAATAAAACCTATAAAGGTCTACTATAGACATAGTTTTCAATAAGGCTGTGTACTAATAAAAACACAGATAAGTGCATTCTGTTCTCTCAGCCTTTCCATGGGCTGCAGTTGCATTAAAATAAATTCTCGTTCGTTTCTGCAAAGATATAAAAGAGGTTCAACTTAAGCAACGGCAACCCGTAATATTGGGTTCATATTTTCAAGGTAGATGGGGCTAGTATAGATGTACTATATACCAATATAACGAAGTTCAAAAATCCATTGCTTTTGAGAAATATTTTTAAAAATCACGTAATTATAATAAAACTGTACCAAAAAACGTAACTCAACGCAATGAAAAATATCAAATGACGAAACGTTTTTGTTGTAGATTTGATAATAAGGATAGAAAATGAAAAAGGATAATAGTAGGCAAAACCGAAGTACGTTATCAATCGCCACAGGCAATAATTCGGCGCAAAATCACAGGTGTATTCATAGATTATAACATTTCGGACGAACGACCGCGGTGCACAGTATGGTCCATAACCTTAATCCAACCGCCATTTTGAAACAAAAAGGCTTGTAGAGAGGGGGCGGGGGCCTATGCGAGCGTTCGTATGCAAAATATTGCAAAATCCTACGCAATTATAATCCCCATTTATAGTATATTCATATTTTTATAACATTGTACATTGTAAACTAAAACCAAGGAATAAAATAGGTCATTCTTGCACAGCGTCTTTCATTCTTATATATTGCAGATCATTCCTAACAAAACCTAGTCTCGGACGGTGATAACTGATAGCTTACTGAGTACTTACAATTAATTAGACTTAACACAAAATATACGTTGTAGTGCCATGATACAGCTATATTAGTAGTATAGTTGTAGCACGAATGGGTCGGGTCGACCGGGTAAAGACCACGATCTCACAAAATACCAGCGTAAAATAGCAGCTCAACGGTGCTGTATTTCGGATGGTGAGTGTAGAGAACTGGACACCCTTTTTACTGAAAAAGAGGCATTACATCTTTGTCCTCACGGATGAACAACGCATCTTCATTTTGATTCGTATTTGAAAATAGATATCTATGTCTATGAGCCACAGCACCTACCATCAGGTGCACTATGTGCTCGTTTTTCACCCTACTCTATTAAAAAAAAAACTTTAGTCTTAAGTGCAATGTTCAGATTTTCACTTGAATTTAAATTTTGTTCGTCGTTATCGAAGAATGACGTAATGATGTTGTATGGTAGTGTATTAAATATAAATTATTTAAATATTAGGGCCTGGACCCTGGACTGTTTTATTTATTTAATGTTTATGAAATCAACATCTTGTAACAAAAGTAAATATTCATACTCCTTACTGGTTATTGCAGGTTCTTATTTCGTAAAAATATAATGTCGCTAATAATATAATGTAACCGAGTTTTACTAAGAACTACAAAAAATACAATTTTCTGTCACGGGGGCGAATCAGCGCACTGTGGACCCGCTTGGCGGGCGGGTTGAGTGCCGCTGATTTTCCAACTTTGTGTTGTTATCAGGAAAGTGCTGCCGCCCATCTCCTGCTTCAGTTTCCCTTTGTCGCCTCTCACGGTGCCCACTGCACGATATGGAGCTGTGGACATTAACTGTTCATTAATTAAAACGTTATCTAAATACAAACTTTCATCGAAATTGATAGAGCCGCTTCCGAGAAGCAATTTAAATATATTCACAATTAATCAATAAAGAATGAATAAATGTCTATCACACATGAAGATAAAGTTTCAACGAGTGATAGCAAGCGCTAATATAAATTATATTAAACAATTTCCGGTTTAGGTAAACTACCTACAATTTAACACCATATTTTTAAGTGGAGTGACGACCTGGAAACTAAAATCAAGCTCAGGTGTTTATATCTAATAATATTTAAAATTTCAAATTGTTTTTTTGAAAATATTATTATGCTCACTTCTTCTAGTAGGAGATTTGTCTAAATATCGTAGGGGTAACACAACAAGAAGAACGTCTCTTTCACACATACTTTATGTTTTTTATTTTTATTTTATGAGTAGTATCACTGCGACCAATATGATCTATTGTGATCGCTGCTATGGCTATAACAATGTACTTCAGACTAAATTTCGGCAATGGTGGCCATAGTCTCAACAGAGACGGTGGCCACCATGGCCGAAGGCATTTGCGCGAGACCAGACTATCTGCTAACTCTCATAGTCGTACTCAGGATTCGAACCCGAAAACTCACGATCAACAGCCGCGTTTAAGACCTCTAGACCAAAGAGACAATCAAAAGGCTAAGGCGTAAATAGTTCAGTTCTAAGTTCTTTATCTTTAATAAATTTATGGAGTTGCTTAATTGTGAGGTTTTTCACTTCTTTTGGACTGAGTACAATTTAAGATGCATATTACGTTGGCGCATTAAAGGTTTGCAAGTAATTAGTATGTGCGAAAGAATATCATCCGTAAAGAAGCAAAATCAGCACATACTTGAGTTGCTTAGTCCAAAAAAGCCACGTCCAGCCAGAGCATAAAGAATTTGCTTAAATACTAGAAATCATTATTTTAATATAATTTTAATGCAGCGGCGTACAAATTAAATATAATTTAGTGTTATAAGCACACAATATGCACACGATATACAATAATTAAAAAGCTGAAGGTACTCCGGGTTAACTTTGACATCGGGACTGAGGTGAGTCCCCCGTGACCATGGGTGCTGGAAAGCACCCGAAACGTCGGGTATTAAAAATAAAATAAATAAAACGCAATAAAATCCGTAAAAGTGGTTTTAATCAATGTGTTCGCGTAAATATAAGAAATAATTATGTAAACAAATAGCTTGCTTTAATAGACGTAATGTTTACGAGAACATATTATTTACTGTAGCGATAATTTCATCACGATTAATTTATTAGTACTAGTACGTACCTCTTTAACGTTATATATAAAAAACTTCCCAGTAGTAAATTATTACAATAGGCCCAAGTTTTCAAAGCTTAAATTTTGTAATATTTCCACGTTTCAAGGTCTCTAACCGTTTACTATGGGTTTTAGGAGAATATTTCTCTCGTTTGTTCATTCTTGGTTTTCATATCAAACTATCTCGAGATCAAATAATGATATCGACATCAAACTGGTGTAATTCGATACAATTCGAACCTGATTACATTTTGACAAACGGTCCAGTAGTTTGAAATGAAAAACCGAATTTTCAAAAGCTAGTACTACCATTCACATTCAGGCTCTGATAAAACAATTTTTTATACACACATATTATGTAAAAAGTTTAATGGTATTCCTAATTCATAGTCCACGTACATTTTAATAGTTTTCTCGAAGAATTTGTCAACATAGAGATATTAATATTCGCATGTGATACATAGCTCTATTTTATTCTGTTATATTATTTTTCATTCTTTTTCATTCTATTCCATTTTAGTTTGTTGACAGTTGAGACTATATGCCATTACCGAAATACTGTCTGAAGGATATCTGATAATCACAAGCATCATCTTCATCAGCATGCGGCAGTCAACTGGTGGATATAGGCCTCTCTCAAGGCGCGCCACTTAGCACTATGGAGTGCAGAGCCCGTCTAGGCAAACGTAGTCTGGGTCGCTTTCTGACCAGATGGAGACTCTCTGACGGTCTGCGCAAGGTGGCTCGTAGAAACTGGATGCGTGTAGCCGAAGATCTGATATTAAAATTTTAAAAATATTTAATGTTTAAATAATACGCTTGTAATCATAATAATAATGTAGTAAAAGAGTAAGAGTACTGACTAACCTTTATCATCGCGTGGGTACCGTAAGAGGCGGAAGAGGAAAACAGAAACAATATATGGACAGCAGCATCATTCTGATAACAGTTCAACATATTAAAAATCTTCGGTGGCCATCATGCCTTCCAATTATAGCATTCACGGCAAATATATCCTATTGAGTAATCTATGAGGGAGGTCCATGTTCGTGATAACAGGAGCATGTTCATCATTGATTTAAAAGTAGAACAAGAAGCGAATTGAACAGAGCTGCCTATTCGCATAGAGTGATATAAGATGCATAATATTATGTTAAAACATATACAATATCAATATTTAGATAAGATCAAATGTTCATTGTAAGAGTTCATTGTTCAAGAAACTACATACTTGTATCCATCGATTCTATTATAATCTTACAAGGATTTGCCGACAAGTTTAAACATAAAAATTTACAGCACAGGGTTTGCATTCCCGGGGCTGCGGGCTGTTCGATCCGGGGCTGTGGGCTGTTCGAAAGAGATACCGCGGCTCTGGAACGTAAGGGCACTGAAGGAACACGGATGGTTTTTAGTCAGTAAAAGTCTGACACTCCCTTACGCTCCACCCAGAGCGAAAGGCGTCATTAGATGATTTTCCAACCGCAAAAAAAAGGGTTTGCATTTAATTGAAGTTTTTTTTAAATAATTAAGATTTATATATGTAGTTTTTCATCATTAAATGTATAAAATTAGTTTTAAATAAATCGATACGCATAACTATTCATAATTTGAAATTGAGGAATTGAAAGAATAAGATTAAAAATAAAATCGAGATAACTATAGGTACCTAAAAAATAAATATTAAGCTGAACATATTCTCTTCTCATAGTACGAGTAGACATAATGCATAATATAAACGTCATCGGACATATTAATACATAATTTTTTGCTAAACTTTAGAAACTTATATCAATTAGGTTATGCTACTCCAAGTAACTATGAGTCTCATCATAGCTCTTGTTCTCAGCCCAGGAATTCCCCTGTTTCTTCCACTAAATAGCACTGCATTCTTTATTGCAAAGTCCTCAAAGACGACATCACAACTGTGCCCACCTTTAATTGAACTGGACTGCAGATGTCCCAAGGCTTTGTCAACCATAAATGAACCGTTAGTTCATTTGCCTATATTTAAAAAAAATATAAATATAAAGTAAAGCCTACTAACAGTCTAAAAACTGAATTGACGTCTATGGAATCGATGTTCATTAATGAATTCGAAGTTCAAAGGCTCGCCGCAGTTCGCTCAAAATGAACTAACAAATTCTGTTAAACGGAGTGGTGCACTCCGAGCATAAGCGAAATGACTGATCGGGTAAAATGGACTGCAAATATAAAAAACGGAAAGTCCCGGGAAATCATCGTCAGTTTTTTTTTATTCCAAAGGATCAATTTTCTAGGTTTTGAATAAAAATTGTATCTTTTCTTGATTATTTGTTAGGTATTCTTCCGCTAGGCCTCTCCCGTAGGAGGAAGGATTTACCTTAGTCTTCTGGCTTGACAGTGGACGCTGATTTATCGAAACTGCTGTCCTTTGTTGACTTGGTTATTTTGTGTCGATTGTAAACTAAATAGTACACTGCCATCTGTTTGAAACCATAGGATTGCCTTGGCATTCTGATATTCCATATACATAACACTGGGAGAAATGGGGTAACGATTTCTATTAAGCTGCCACTACAAAAACATTGTCATTGTACTTTTTAAATGTTAAAGTGACGCTTGCATCATTACCAAAACCAGGTTCTCGGCCCTGTGCTTATTAAACCGCCTCATGTGGTGTGTATACTTTATTATAGAATAAATGAATGCCACACGTTCGAATCTGCTATTTAACTGTTGTCGTGAAGCACTCCTAGCACAAACATTTTAACCTTAACTTGGAGTGGTTAACTGGAACATTTGTAACTTTAATAGCATTGCATATTTGACTGCCTTGATGACCTAGTAAGCGCGATGGCTGGAATTTCTTAGAAGCTGCCGACTGAAGGCAAACATTGACATTTGCTAGTTTTTACGGATTTTATCGCGTATATTTAACTATAAATACCCGACGTTTCGAGCGCTTTACAGCACCATGGTCACGGGGGGGGGGGGGGACTGAGATGCTAAATAAAAATAACAAACTAGCTTGCCAACTCGCCTTCTAAGTGTGGCAACTATGGCCGATTCCCCACTGTGAGGTAATCCATGACTCTGCCATAGATACGGGCCAATTTTCAGGGGTGAAGTTTTATAAGCTGTAATGGAAAGACTAGTATCCACATCATACAGTACACAGGTGCATATTCTATTTCCTTAATTCCCACGTAATAATAATAATGTCCTTCAGATCGAATTTCGTTCACGACAGTCCGTCTCAAATAAGACTAGCCATCCGCGCAGGATAGGATTATAGTGCCTGAGGGTATGCGCAAGTAGAAATATACTCACTATTTCCTCTTTCGCGCAGCTTAGATCAGGAGAAGAACCAACGGCTTTACGTGCTTTCAGAAAAACCCAATAACTGATTTTCGCCCGACGGACCCCATAATCAGCAACCGCGTTCACTACTGGACCAACGAGGCAGTCAAAGTCACATAAACATAGGACCTATCAACATACGAGTACAACTTATAATTTACGTCTCGCTAAAAAAATTATTTATGAAAATGAATGTTATTATTTCAGATAAAAAGGGTCTACAATACATTATTTCATTTGCAAGTATAATATAATTTACTCGGGTATATTTCTTTTTAACTCATTTAGAGATATAACTTATTTCAAGAGTTAACTTAAGTAACTTACATCTCCTTACTTGGTATTACTAAACACGCACGTGGCTACGCCATTGTTATTTCGATCACGAAATAAATCTTTCTTTTAATTATTTCCTTTACTGTTACCCCGTTTGTTTCCTATTGAGATTCTAAAATTTTGTATTCTGTAATTTTTTCTTGCTTAGTATTTTATTATTCAACATTTCATTATACGCATAGTTACACGCGCAGGGTACCTACTAATGTGCCCCATAATAAATAAGAGATTTTTTGTCATCGGGATAGAATTTAAAAAAAACTTTAGGTAAATCCAAATGTGCATGCCTATTGTACCAGTATTTTAATTTAGTATTCACCAAAGTACACCTTTATATCACTGAATATAAGTATATTTAGTACCTGGATGAATTTTTTAAAAATCGTGTTTTTTGGAAATTATATTTAGATGAGAAGTACATACTGATGAAATATGAATAATATTTTTCGATCTTATTGACATAATTAAAGAAAAACTGAACTGGTTATTTACATACATACATATACACTCACGCCTGTCACCCAGAGGGGTAGGCAGAGACTACAGACTTCCATTTGGCACGATCCTGACACACCTCTCTTGCCTCCTCCACATCCATACACCTACGCATACATGCTCGTCGGTTAAGGGTACTCCTAATTTGGCCCGTTTTCAATAAATCGCCAATTTGGTCGATACATTTTCGCCTAGGACGTCCCTTTCCGACTCTGCCATTCACTTCTGCACCATAAATTTTCTTTGTCACTCTTTCCTCATTCATTCTTTCCACATGACCAAACCACCGAAGCAATCCTTTCTTACTCCTGGTCACCACATCATCTTGCAAACCACATTTTTCTCTTATCACACAATTTTTCAGCTTGTCATTCAGATTCAGCCCTAACATACTCCTTAACGACCGCATTTCTCCTGCGTTTATTCTACTCTCGTGCTTCTTCTGCCACACCCAACTTTCACTACCATACGTTAAAGTAGGGACCAACACAGCATTGTGAATTGCCATACGTGCCTTTTTCGACACATTTTGACTCTTCACAATAGAGTACAAGGCCCCATTTACTCTATTTCCCGCATTCACTCGTCGTTCTATATCCTTATCATATCTCCCATCCCTGCTAAATACGCAGCCCAAATATACAAACTCATCTACTTGCTCGGTCATCTCCCCTTCTATTCTTATTTCACAAATCGTTTTACTTTCTTCTCTTTCAAAAACCATAACCTTCGTCTTACTTGCGTTCACTTTCATACCCCTTTCTTTTAATGATCCGTTCATTAATGTAACCATCATTTGCAACTCGGCCGCCGACGACGCAAGAATAACTTGATCATCGGCGTACAAAAGGCATTTGACGGTTAATTCACCCATTCTTAATCCGCATTCTTCAACTTTCAAATTTTGCAAACAACTGTCCATAAATAGGTTGAACAGCCACGGGGAAGCCACACAGTCCTGTCTGACACCTTTATGGATGTCAAACCAGTCCAAGTAGACCCCGTTGATCCTAACACAAGCACTAGAATCCCTATATAGAGACTCCAATGCCTGTATCAACCCAGCGCTCAACCCAAATAAGTTCAGTATTTGCCATAGCACATTCCTATCCACTCTGTCATAGGCCTTTTCCAAGGCCATGAACGCACAAAAGACCTTTTGGTTTTTGGCCAGAAACTTCTCCGCGATCATGCGCATGGAAAAGACTTGATCTGTACACCCCATTCCCTTTCTAAATCCCGCTTGCACATCCCAAATTTTTCCATCAGTTTCTTTCATGACCCTTTCAATCAGTACCTTAGCATACAGTTTTCCCACAATGCTAATAAGGCTGATGCCACGGTAGTTTTTACAGTCCACTTTTTTGACACACAGCGACCCTTTTCCCTTATATACTGGGACTATCACGGCTTTGCACCAGTCTACTGGTACCCGCTTCAGTTCCCAGCATAAATTAAACAAGGTGTGCAGCAGGCCTGCCACCACTTCCTCTCCAGCCCTTAGCATTTCGAGTGAAACTCTATCATTTTTTTTATAGGATAGGGTGACAAACGAGCACACAGTCCACCTGATGGTAAGTGGTTACTGTGGCCCATAGACATCTACATCTATCCTCGATTATGAATCAAAATGCAGATGCGTTGTCATCCGTGAGGACTTAGATGGAATGCCTAGTTCCAGGGTCTCCGGTTATCTACACTCACCATACGAAATACAGCAGCATTAAGCTACTATTTCACGCTGGTATTCTGTGAGAGCGTGGTCCTTCCGCGGTCGAGCCGACCCATTCATGCTACAACTATACTACTAATATAACTGTAGCATGGCTCTACCACGTATAATATCATATCCGGCAGCCTTACCAGCTTTCATGCTTTTCATTGCTTTCATTATTTCATCTATACTTATATCGCCAGCTTTTTCCTCTTCTTTCGGTGTTTCTACTTTACTTAGTTCACACGTTGTCTCCTCACTCATAAACACGCTTTCAAAATATTCCTTCCATCTCTTTAAACTCAAAACTTTATCATTCAGAATATAGCCATTCTCGTCTCTTATAGCACTCATCACAGGCTGTTTCGAATGTCACCTGGCAGTTCTTACAAGTTTCCAGAACATTTTAATATTTGCCTGGAAGTTATCCGATATTCTTCTATCATTCTTATCCGTTCTTTCTTGCTTTTTTCTTTCAACTACTTCTTTTACTCTCTTATTTTTCGTACCGCTAGAATTACCAGCCTTTGTTGCTAGTAAATCTAGCCATGCTCTCTTCTTTGCTTCAACTTCTATACGTTTCTCATCATCCCACCATAACGTATTATTTTTTCTTTCATTCTTTCTCTTACTAACACCACATACTTCAGTAGCTGCATCCACTAAACTTTTCTTTACATTTTGCCATATATTCTCCAAGTCTAACTCCTTCATACATAATTCATCCAAACCACTTATATTTTCTTTCAGTCAATATTTGAACTTGTTTTTATCACTTTCATCTTGTAACCTTTCTGTTCTAATACGCTGTAACGCAGTGGTAGACACAGACGATCGATGGTGCCAACGCCTGAATAGACCATTAATTCGGCATAAAACTAAATAATGATCCGTTCCTACGTTAGAACCCCGGTAAACCCTCGTATCTACCACTGCGCCCCTCAATCTTTCATCCACAATTATGAAATCTATCATGCTTCTATCGTCACCTCTTTCCCAAGTATACATGTGAATCCTCTTGTGGCGAAAGCAAGTGTTCGTCACAAAAAGATCCTTTTCCATACATACGGTGAGGAGACTTTCACCATTCTCATTTATACTTTCATCACCAAACGTTCCCAATATCCTTTCATAACCAAGCCTCCTCACCCTAACCCTTCCATTAAAATCTCCTAGCATAATAATGAAAATATTATTATGCTAGGAGATTTTAATGGTTCAACTGGTTATTTAAATAAAAAAATAATTTCTTTACTAATGTAATTACTACCGTATTCTTTTTTTTAGAGCTCGGTCATTTTGTTTTGAGTTTTTTTTAAACACACTAAAAAAAGGGCTCCAAATAATAGATTTTCCCACAAAAGAAGGAACTTTAAAAAAAGGAACAAAAGTCGGAACGGAGCCATCTTGGACTCGAATCGGTGTCTTTTGACTTCGGTCTCGCCCAATTTTTCACTTTATCTATTTATAACCTGTTAGGTACCGACAAAATTTATCTTCGTATTCTAATAATAATATAGCAGTTTTTCACTGCCTGAAAACACAGATACGACGATAAGTCGGGAAATTTTGGATTTTCCAAACTTTTATTGATGTTTGACCTAAAATTATCGGAAAATTAGAAGTAACATTAATAAGGTTATTTACGAGAACTTGTGTGTATGTAAAATACTTTAAAAATTAACGATTTTGATTGATTATAACATGAGCGCTTATGGCATGCACATATGGATTTACCGAAAGATTGTTGATTATATATGGGACATTTTACGAGCTAGTTTTCGAAATTCGTAAAAGAAAAGGTATTGGTTATAGAGACAAAATTTCTTTATATTCGTTTTGAGAGTATTTTTGGCAGTCAAAACAAACAGCTATACACCGTTTTGATTCTACAACTCGGTTACCAACTTAGGAATGGAACCCGAAAACTGGTAAAGTCGCCGTGTACCCACGATCGCTTGCTACGCTATGTGCCACATTAATTAAACTTTTTAATGGAAGCCTACACCGAGCTAACCGCACACAGACCGCACGAAATTGCGTTCATTTCTTACCGTTGTCACGTAATACGCCTCCGGTTAATTAAGAAACTCCGTTAGAGACACATTCATCTTAATTTCGTAATCTTTACCTTTGTTTGGTCACTTTTTACCCGCATTAAAAAAGGATTTTTTAATTCGATTGCATGTTCTGCGTATGGATTACTCTATACCTGTTTTAATTTAAATTCTTTTTTTATTAATTAGTTGTAATATACTTCAGGATGATCCTAAATAAATTGAAGGATAAAGTTCCACTCCTAAGGAGAAATAGGTGATGAGGTTTTTATTGTAATTAATTGAACTTCGTTGGAGCTTGTGGATTCAGACCAATAAAGATTCTCAGTTCGTGTTCTTTAGTCCATTTTAAAGCGTCATAAAACAGACTTCATAAAAAGTAAAAACTGACTTCAAGGAATTGAAATTTTTAAATCATTTAAATCAGCTTCATATTTTTTGTGATTTGGATAAACGATTTTGTTTTATTTTTATAAAATCGTTTGTAACAAACGTATATAAGTTCATATTCTTATATAATATAGCTGAAGCGTGGCTCTACCACGGATGAAATTGTAAATTCACGATTGTCTGAGTTCTGAATTGACCTCCCCTTTTAACATATCTCAAGTATTACCCCTGAAAGATAACACCTATTTAGTATTGCCTATTAAGGTATGTAAAATTTATTCAGCCTTCGGGAGCGGTGAATGTGATTAGTGAGGGAGGCATAAAATAAGGAAGAGGAGGCCTTCAGTTTTTCAATTTTCAGAGAATCCGAATTCTTTCAACCGTGGTAACGAGCAGTGATCGGAGTTGCAATGTATATACATAATATTTATAGTATTACTATTGGTGTATTTATTTATGCTATAAATCTTTATTTATACTGGCCTCGTTGGTCTAGTGGTTGTAGTAGTGCGACTGCTGATCATGAGGTCCTTCGAATCCCGGGTTGGGTAAAAAAAAAATTAATGAGTTTTTCCGCAAAGAAATTCTCAGTAGTTGCCCGGAGTCACAAAGTTGGCGGTGTCTCTCCCCCGTGCCTCGGAAAGTACGTAAAGCCGTTGGTCCTGCGCCTGATCTCTCTCCGGTCGTGTCGGTTTACCGTCCCATCGGATTATGAGAGTGAGGGAATAGAGAGTGCACCTGTGTTTGCGGATACACTTGGGCACTATAATCCTGTTGTTGGCCTCCGTTGAGTCAGGCTGCCGTGACCGGAATTCGGCCTGGAGGACATTATTATTAAATCTTTATTACTACAGTCTATCAAAAATCAATAGCTGACCATAGTGTTCGCCAAACGAACGCCTCACAGGGTACTTGTGTTAGTCGCTATGCCTGGCGGGCCGAGTAGAGATCGCAGTTTTATTTTCTTATTTCTTAGTTGTTGTTCGGAAGACGCTGCTGCTCATCTTCTTGTTTGTTTCCTGACTTACGACGCACACGGGACGATATAGGTTATTGGATATTCTTACACAATCAATACACAGGGTGAAAAGGAACCAGGCGGGCGTAAACGTTAAACTAAGAAACAGAAGGGTGGAATCGAGGCTTCTCTCGATCCGGCCTCCTATAACGCCTACGTTGGGTTCGGGAACAACGTATGTGATCTCCGCAACGGAATAACACACAAGGGCGATAACCTCTTCCTTTTCAGAAAATAGGTTCAGGCGGGGATTACGGGTCTTCCGAAGTCGTCCCGGTCCCAACGCCTTAATTCTTCGATGTGGACTGTATAATTTTGAGGGACGAATTTCTTGGGAATAAAACAGCAATTATCTTCAAACCGTTCCATGAGAGAGTAATTACTTTTCCCTATCACTTCCCTACACTTTTTCTTTCTTCTTCTTATTGACTGCTGGTCTGATTCCTGAACTTTTTTCCGAAGGATTCCCGAACTTCCCCGAACGAATTGCAAGAAAACTCGTTTACTCTGCTACCCCAGAACTATACGCAAAAGTGAGCCGCGCAATTCGTGCGCTTGCGCAACTCAATTACATCAATTTGTTCTATCACTCTCTCACGGTTTTCTCAATAACTTTATTTGTATAAGACATACATTTATACAATTTACTTGTAAAGATAGCACAAAAAATATCTATACTACGATATACATTACATTTTCATATCACAAAAATCCTTTTATTTATTTAACAAAATATACCTATTTTACTCACATTTTCAAAGTTGAAATTTCTTAAATATTTAACATAGAAAGTTAAAACAATGTTTTCACTTGAAATTATACCTATCTTAACCAATACAATAGTTTAATTTACATTTTCTCTATTCATTTCACTATTAAAACACTTTTAAATTTCTTATACAAAACTATCATTATTTCACTTATTCACAGAAATTTTCACATAAAAATAACACAGAATTCACCTCTTTTACACGTACAACCAATCTGAAATGTTTTACAAGTCATTTTTACATAAATTGCTGAAATTGCAAATATTTAGATTTCTACATATTTGGCCTCCTAAGTACGTGGCTAGCGTGCGTCTATGATCTCACACTATTTGAACAACTAACTTTTGCACGGCTATCGACTATCAGTAAAAATGGAAAGTCTGCTGAGTCAGTGGATTCCGATCAGGTACCTCGCCGCTTTCGGTCGCCGTTAAGTGCTATTGTTCGGTCGAGCCCATGCGCTCCCAGTGCGTTTATAAGAAGAAAGAAGACACAGACATTTTTACCTGCGTGCGCGAGTGCTTCAGTGTCGTTGTGCTCCGTTACGGCCGCCAGGTGCATCGGGCCGCCGGCCCATTGTTCTGTTTCGTGTAGTGCTAGTGTAGTGCCCCACGTTCTACGGATTTCCAGTAAAAACTGTAAGTAGTTTTTATTACACACCCGCTGCCTCAGAGGCAGCTATTCTATTTTAATTTCTGTGTTCGCTTGTTGCACTAGGCGACAGCTAGGTACACACCCTAGCGTACCAACGCGCTAGTTGTATAGGTGTTCGTTTAGGCACACACCTCCCCCGCCGAAAGGTGGGGGGGGCTTGATACACAAGTGTTTTAAAAAACCACTAACAAGATGGCGGCTATTACCATAGCCGAACTCGCCGACTTCTTCGGCCAAGTGTGCCCCGACGCTTGGGCTAAATTTTTAGCCCAACGAAACTCGTCCACCGCTGAACGCCCTGTAGTACGGATAGACGATCCTGCCTCACCGAGCACCGGCCGCTCGACCCCTGTGTCCATCGACACAGTCTACGACGCCGCGTCCCCCGCGCCTTCTGCGCTCTCCACCCGCGGTCCTTCACCGTTGTTTTCGGACGCCGAATCAGGCTCCGAGATGGATATTGACATCCGCCGTCCTAATAAACCCGATGACGAAGGCTTCACCCTAGTCTCGGGTAAAAAGCGTAAGCGCACCGCCGCGAAAAGGGGAAACGAGACTCACTCGGCCCCTACGTCGCCCAACGCCACTCCGGCTAAAAAAGTCGCGCCTTCCGCGCGCAAAACTACCGCGATTAAAACCGCGAACCCGACTCAGGCCGAACCTAGGAAGGAGAAGCCGCCGCCTCCTATAATTTTACAGGACAAGTCGCGCTGGAGCAACCTATCCAAGTGGATAGACTCCAAGAAAATATTCTGCCCCAAAGTCCACAATGGACCACAAGGCATCCGCATCCACGTCGCAACGACGGACGATTTCCGCGCTTTAACTGCGCATTTAAAAGCTCAAAAATTGAGCTTCCATACATATACTCTCGCGGAGGACCGTAACCTTCGTGTTGTAGTTCGCGGACTCCCTAAGGAGCTTGATACAGAATTCATCTTAAGCGATCTTAAATCGCAAAACCTCCCTGTTAGAGAAGTGCACAGGATGCACCACCCAACAGATAAGAAACGATACCTCGATCTCTGTCTTGTCATACTGGACCTGTCTCCAGAGGGCAAACAAATATATAATATTACTAGAATATGCAATCTCACGGGGATTGCAGTAGAGTCCCCGCGTAATAGGGGCATCGTTTGCCAATGCCACCGATGCCAATTATACGGCCACTTGGCTAAGAATTGTTTCGCCAGGCCTAGGTGCGTCAAGTGCCTAGGCGATCATGGCACTACTGAGTGCCCCCGAACGCCCGAGACGGAGAGCCCTCCAAGCTGTGTTCTGTGCGGCGAAGAGGGACACCCAGCGAGCTATCGCGGGTGTTCCAAAGCGCCGCGTAGGAAGCAGAATGGAGGAGCAATCCGGCGCGGGCGTGCGGGCAACCCTAGTAGGTCACGCCCACGGCATTCTGCCCCTTCGGTTGCACCAATCTCGGTGCCGCAACCCGCGCCCGCTCAGGCTACAGCCAAGCCCGCCCCCGTTAAAGGGACTTCCGAGCAAGGCCCAAGCCTTCCGGTGCCTTCAGCACCTAAGCCCAATGCATGGGTTAAGCCCCCGGCGGTTGTCAGCGCAGCCGCCTCACGGCCATTGCCTCTTCGCCAGGCCCAGAAACCCAAACCCGCCCCTCAGGCACCGTCAAACATCAACACTGACCTTTCGTCAGTGTTCAACTTCGCTAGCAGCTTTAATGTGGCCGAAGTCACAACTCTAGCCCGCAAACTTCGCGAAGCTAAATCGATTCAGGATAGGCTCGATGCTACCATTGAGCATCTTAGTCTTATCCAAGCGATAGGTTCGTTCCAGTGCGCCTAAGCGACTCCTTTCTTTTTTTAACTAAAATGGAAGTTAGATCTGTAGGTAGAACTAAGCCTAGGTCTCTGACTGTCGCGTACTTTAACGCAAACGGTGTCAGAGATCAAAAGGAAGAGATCATGTATTTTATACGCGACCATGATATCGACATCATGCTAGTGCAAGAGACCTTCTTGAAACCTAGTTTGAGCGATCCCAAAATAGCCAATTATACCCTAGTAAGAAATGATAGGTTGACCGGACCTAAAGGCGGCACCTTGATCTACTACAAAAGGTCCTTGCAATGTGTACCGATAGATACTCCGCCGCTTACTAACTTAGAAGCGTCGGTCTGTAGGATAGCACTTACTGGCCATCCGCCATTAATAATTGCATCAGCATACTTACCTCCTTTAAAAAGTATATTAGATTCCGACATATCGGCTCTATTAAACCTAGGCCCTAGCGTATTAATCGCAGGTGACCTAAATAGTAAACACGTTAGCTGGAATTCTAACGTTAACAACCCAAACGGAAAAATACTAAGAGACCTCACGGAGAGACTTAACTTCGATGTTATCGCTCCCGAGAGTCCAACTCGCTATCCTTTTTCAAACAACCAACATCCGGACGTCTTCGATATAGCATTACTAAAAGACATCCGACTTAGTATTAATTCGATAGAGACTATTATAGAGCTAGTTTCAGACCACAGGCCGGTCGTTTTACAACTGGGCCAGCCGGCAGGTGAGGTCCCTCAGACCAAAACTATTGTCAACTGGCGTAAACTTGAGGTCAAACTTAAGTCTACGAACTCCCAGCATTTGAACACTATACCTGACAAGATAGACTCGCTGGAGGAGGCCGATAGGGCGATTAGCGCCCTCTCGACTCACCTCACATCAGCGGTCGAAGATTGCACCCGTAAGGTTCGTGTATCGAGCGATCAATACACGAAACTTCCGGCAGATGTTCGACGACTGATTAGAGCGAAGAATTCCGCGCTTAAAACTTACGACCGCTATCGCACGAAAACCAATAAACTTAGGGTACGTTCTCTACAAAGCGAGATTAAACAACGAGTAGCCGAGTTTAGAAACGATAACTGGGATAACCTCTTAGAAGGTATCGTACCATCCCAAGACGCCTTCTGGAGACTAACAAGAGCTCTTAAAGCCGACAAATCCGCACCGATGCCGCCTCTCGTGAGGTTGGACCACCCCGATCTCGCCCTTGCCGATCTCGAAAAAGCCGAATGCCTAGCAGACAGTCTAGAGTATCAGTGCACGCCATCCACCGCACCAATAGATCCCGCTCACCTATTAGAGGTAGAATCTTAAGTAGAACGTAGGTCTGCGCTGCCACCAGCGAGTGAACCTCTCGATCCTGTGACAGTAGATGAAGTTACCGAAACCATTAAAAGTCTTAAAAATAGATCAGCCCCTGGGCCAGACGGCATCAGTAACAAGGTTATCAAATCCCTTTCGGCGCCACTTATTTGCCTCCTTGTAGGAATATTTAACACCTTTCTCACGAACTGCTCTTTCCCGGACATCTGGAAAGAAGCAGACGTAATAGGGATCCCAAAACCGGGTAAACCGCGTAATCGTCCCTCTAGTTACAGACCCATTAGCCTGCTCAACACATTGGGCAAACTATACGAGCGCATTATTCACAAGCGTCTCCGTCATTACACCGAAGCTAACGGACTCCTCCCAGACGAACAGTTCGGCTTTAGAGCCAATCACTCATGCACTCACCAGATTCATCGCCTAACAGAATACATTCTGTCTGGCTTCAGTCAAAACCCGTTAAGAAAAAAGTCTTGAAACACGGGAGCCCTCTTCTTCGATGTCGCGAAAGCGTTTGACAAGGTCTGGCACGACGGCTTGATTTACAAGCTGTACAAACTGAACGTGCCCGATAGGCTCGTGCACATCATACGAGCTTTCCTTTCGAACTGCACTTTTCGATATCGAGTAGAGGGAACTCGTTCTTCGAAACGTTTCCTTAAGGCCGGGGTTCCACAGGGCTCCGTACTATCCCCACTCCTTTTCACACTTTTCACGAGTGATATCCCAAAAGACCCCGTGGTGAACACCGCACTTTTTGCCGACGATACGGCACTCTTTGTCTCAGACCCCAACAAAAATACACTCGCCATAAAGCTCCAAAAAGTGACCAATCGCCTTGGTGAATGGTTTCGCCTATGGAGAATTGATGTGAATCCCGAAAAAAGTGTAGCAGTATACTTTCAACGGAATTCTACAGGAGGTTCTAAACCCAAAACAATCTCTCTATACGACCGCCCAATCCCTTGGGAAAAATCGGCCAAATACCTAGGCGTCACTTTCGACTCCCGCATGAGTTTCAAGACGCACATAAGTGTAGTACGCAACAAAGCCAAGTCAATAATTGGCCGTCTACACCCCCTCGTTAGCAGTAAGAGCAAACTGTCGCTAAGACACAAACTCCGGCTGTACAAAACCTGCATTAGACCGGTTATGTCCTATGCAAGTGTAGCTTTCGCCCATACATATAAGACCCATATTCTAAAACTCCAAAGAGTACAAAATTTTTTCATCCGGAGAGCCACCGGCGCACGGTGGTACCAACGGAACTCTGACTTACACAACGATTGTGAACTACCATCTATCTCCGAATATTTTAAGGAGATGTCCCAACGCTACTTTGATAAAGTAGAAACCCACCCTAACCCGCTAGTGACAAACGCAGCTAACTACGTTCCGATAGCAAACGCCGCGACCTATCTCCGTAGACCACGAAATATTTTAATAGAACCACCTCTATCGCTCGATCCAGTCGACCCAAGCGTCGTAGGTACATCACACAACGACACTACACCCACATTAAATGGTACAAACACAAATAGGACTACGAATGGGACGCGTCGCACCCGCAGACGGACACGACGCGTTCCAGCTCACACCGCGTACACACCGTACGCGTTCCTGGACGGTTCTCACCGCCCAGACCATCGACCGACACGAGCTGAGCAGTCAGAGACGGGGGTCCGCACACCCCCCCTCGGACTGCGGTTAGATAGCTCAAAGAAAAACGCCTAAAAGGCGACATGATGATTGGTAACAATATCAAATCATAAACCATCGCATCATCATCCTCACCTCATTGCCTTTCCCTTTTTAATTAGCTCGCGGCCTTGCAGGCCGCGAGCCCTGAGACAAGATGAAGCTGTAAGAGACGCATAGTCTAACAGCACTAACATCAAGATAATAGAATGGAAAGTCTAATATACACTAATATCAACAATACTAGGTGAATAACTAATTCTACACATTTCTCATAACGTTGAAAACTATTTCTAATCAGATTCTTATCAGTTATCATGTTTCTTATCAAACAATATAAGTGAACGTTTTCATAAATCAATCATAGAAAATAGGCATTTGTTTTCATACAAAACATATCAAACTCATATAAGACAATACTTATGCAATTAATTTCCATTAATTCTACTTATGCACAGCGATCATCTCGACCGGGGAACAAATCCGGTCTCTAACTTTATTTTAATATTTCTTTAAATTAACATTATTGGAAAGATAATTTCAACCGGGGAACAAATCCGGTAACATAATTTATATCTTAAAAATTCCCTATATGAATTTATTAAGAAAATATTACTAAGAAAACGACAAACTATTCCAGCCTGGGTGTCGAACCCAAGACCTTCATATCATTAATTCGATATTTCTTTAAGATTCAACTAAGCATTTTCTTATTAGAATATTATTGCTCGATAATTTGCTTTTTAGAAGCTATTCGTCATCGGTTAACTAATAAATTGAAATATTCTTATGGGCGCGTCGCCAACACAGGGCATACTTATATAATTTTAGTATAATTTACTATAATTTTTTTTCAATTTAAACTTGTTACCATTTCGGTATTATAATTACCACGTGAAATTTTTTTTAGTTCATTTTCATTTTTATATTCACAACATTTAAAAAAAAAGAAACGATCTTTATGGTGACAAACGAGCACAAAACTTGCGTTTTTTATTATGTTAGAAAATAAAAACGAGTTGAGGTAAATTTAATTAGTTAACTAATCACATTTAACGTAATGATATTTAATGCAAGCTAAAAAATATTTTTTTTAGATTTTTCAATCATTAAACAAAACATATTAAATACATGAGTATCTGAGAGATGACTATTAGTTTTGCCATTTGCTATGGAGACTATTTGTCAGTGGGGTCACGTGCGGTGAAGTTCCCAAAGGACGTTGCTGCTGGTGATAAAAGGGCTGGTCCTTTTCTCGATCAAAAACTGAGGGTAGCCATTCAACGAGGAAACCCAGCCAGCGTTCTTAGCGCTATACCACGGGCAGTAGGACGGTATGATAATTTAAGTTCCTAGTTTCAGTTCTCTGTGGATTATGAAAATTATGTAAATGAATTAGCAGAAATATTCATGATTTAAAAAAACAAAATGAACAAATCTAAAATTACAGTTAAAATAATTTAATTGCTTCACATTTTATTGAGTCGGGTTATAAATTACTATATGGTCAACTATTAAAATCACCCCTTGGTTGTTCTTTTTGTTATAAATTTGAGAAGTTATAAACTCAATATCAAAAACCGTGACAAAACCGTAATTTTATTTTAAATCTCAAATCAGCTATTTTTATTCTGTACCGAACTACCGAACTTGGCCTCCTTTCTGCATTTGTGTAATTGTTGAGATGTTAAAAAATGTGTCAAAGTTCTTTCCATTCCTTTAAAAATTATTGAACTGATCTGGCTATAATTATATAAAATAACTATTCTAAATATTGTAAAATATAAAAGAAAATAGTCCAAAATGAAATAATTGGTATATTTATAAAATATATACTATTACATTATAATAGTTAAAATATAATACTACACTATATACTATAATATACCATAAAAAATTGCGGAGTCGTTAATAAAAGTTTATACGTCCTACTAGCCTATATACGTCCCACTGCTGGGCACAGGCTGCCCCTCATTTCTACGAGGATTTTAGGGCAAGGAAGTGAAATCATTGAAATATTTTTTCTTATTCCTCAGACATGCAGGTTTCCTCACGATTTTTTCGTTCACCGCCGAGCACGTGGTGAATCAGCACTTAAAATTGCAATTAACAATTTCATTGTTGCCAGCGGGGATCGAACCCGGGTTACTCGCATTCTGTTATATTTACAGCGAGCGTTAACCATCCGAGCTACCACGGCTGTAGAGTCATTAATGCTGGAGGGTTAATAATACTAAAGTGACGATTGAACTTACTGTCCTTATAACGGTAAGTGGCTACCGCAGTCCATGGACGCCAGCAATCAACTTCAAACATACAAGGCTATAGATGCGTTGTAAACTCTACGATCTAAGACGGAACGCCTCACAGGCTGAATTTGCACTGACTCCGCACCATTCAGACAGGAACACAACGGAATGAGCACTAGTATTTGGTAGCAGAAATAGGATGGAGGATAGTAGCTACCCTTAAAGCTACTTAGTTTATTGAAGGAAGCCTAACATCTAATAAAGGGCTGTTAGTGAACTGTAAACTTTACGGTCATTTATATTTTTATAGTAATAGGATTGACAAACGCGCACGCACGCAAGTCCGGTTAGTGATAAATGGATGCTAAAGCCCATGATGCAGACGCGTTGTCATCCCTGAGTGCCAAGATGGATTGCCTCGATTCTAGTAAAAGAGGTCTCCGGTTCTCTACACTTACCACACGAAACATAGCGAAATTAGACTGCTATTTTACACTGGCATTCTGTGATAGCGAAGTCTTTCGCCGTTCGAGCCGACTCATTCACCCACTTGTAAAGATACTTAGCCTGAACACCACGGATTTTACATTTTAGTGTTATAAAACTAAAATCGATTATTCTTATTACTTTCCTTTACTTGAAATCTATAATGAACGCTAAGCAAGGATAAAATTATAAATTTGAGCGTTTGAATTTAAAACAACCCTTGTCAAATAAATTATCTATTTATAAGTAATTTATCTCCAATTTGTAATTCATCCTAGGGTATTTAAGGCGGTAAGTTTGCGAATAACTTAATGCTTAATTACTTTCCTAATTTCGAAATTAAAACGAGAAATTAAATTAGATAAACAGTGAATGTTACTTTCTAATTATAATTAAACTTATATATATATATATATATATATATATATATATATATATATATATATATACTGTGTAGTATTCTTACTTTAATTTAATACTTACACTATGTTAAATAAGTTTATTCATAGTAAAATATTTGTTAAATTATCCATTTATTTGATTTTTGATGTCTCTACACTCTGCTGTTTTATTTTTTAAGTTATTGAAACTTTGTAATATCAACAAAGTTTTTGTTTTGGTTAAATTCAAGTTCTGTACTCAAAAAAGCTTCAACAACTTTGTCCATAGTGAATATTGATAATTTTCAGTTTTTTACACTTTTCACTTTTTATACGCCTGATGATATATAGCTTGATGCCAGTTTTAAAGTTTCTCTGTAAAGCTAGAAGTAGTTTAGGTTTTTGGTGACTTATTTGTTAGTGTTAGGCAAGTGGAATTTAAAACATTATGTATTAACTTTTTTTTAAATATATCTACCAAATTTATTCATATTATTTTTTGTCATCCAATTCTAAGCTATGTTCGAAATTTCAAGCTCATCGGGAAATTTGGTTTAAAATTAATTACTAAATTCGTACCCTCTATGTTCGCATACGTTGGAATCGGACCTACGCTACGTTTGTTGATTCTATAGCTCACTTGCTGATGATGCTTATTGTTATCCTGGCCATAGTCCGAGTTTTCTCATTAATCTTATAAAAGTTCTTTGCATTAGGAATTTCTTCGCATTGATACAATAAAAGTTCTTTCCATTTGGAATTTATTCTTTAAGCGCATTACGTAACAGCACCTTAAAAGTTCAATACTAAACAAAAACATCCCTCATAGATTGTCCTATAGGGATTTCCGCTATTTTTCAACCGACTATTTTATAAAATACCTTGGATTTTTTTGTAGGTGAACCGATTTTAATAATTCTTTTTTTTTTAATTCAAAGTTGGTGCTTCTCACGGTGTCCCATATGAATTTGATCAAGATTTGACTAGTAGTTTTTGTATTATCCTTAATAATCCGTATTTAATTGACTTCGACAACATTGATGATGTTCTCATTTTATTTATATTGAAGTCGGTTCTGTAAAATTTTTAGTTTTACTACTTATTATATTGACCATTTAAGTTAAGCTTGGCACGGAGTTAGCATACGTAGTTTTTGATTATTTAGAGATGTTATCATACTGCCGCCTATTTTCTGTTTCATTTCCCTCTGTTGCCTCTTACGATACCCACGGAGTGATGGAGAGTAGTATGAACATCCACTGGGATATTCATACTCCACCACAACATGATCAACTTTCTTCTTCTCATACGATATTAATTTCAAAAAGGACGACATTCTTTAAATTTCCTCGCACGTTTTTCGTAATTGTTTACTAATTCTTTGGAAACGGCTAAACCAATATATTTGGTTCTTTTTATTAAGTAGGCTATTTGCCTCGAGGATTTTTACACTTAAATAAATAAAAATTCCATTAAAATATAAAGAAAAGTACCATCTGTAAGCGTGCAAAAATAGGTGACGAAGTCTTTGTTGTAACTATTGACTCGACATTCTAATTATTGCTAAATATTCAATTTGACTGTGTGCTCCCCGTCTTAAATTATTCTATAAAAATTGCATATTTATATAATCTGTTTTCTTTTCTGTATGTTAGCTTTACGCCATAGGTTAACGACGTTAAAAAACATTTTCGAGGCGTGATAAAAAGTGAGTTCTTGTTAATAAATCCCTGGATAGCCTACAGCGAAATGAACTAGCGCCACTGAATAGCGTACAGCCTCACGACATAAAGGCTAAAGGCAACAAAAAAACTACGTTCACTGCACACTGTCGCTTGTTACGACAGATACTGCGTATCTGTAGAAAAATTCTGTAACTGAATAGCTTGAGATGCATGCTTGAGATTTTTTCATGCAACATATGAATTGACTTTTTAGTGTCCCATATCTGGACTAGTTAAATGGAACACAGAACAAAGGGCCGGCAAGGATTTTGTTCTGTGTTCCATTGTAAGGATTTTAGCCCACGATACTGTGGTGATGAATACAGATCTAACGACACCCAACATATAACGTCGGACATTGTTGATACGTGATTGTAATGACAGTTTTTCTTTGAGAGATTGAGTTATGAAAGATGACAGACTACCGCAGTCCAATAGCGCTCTCACTCGTATAGATTGGGTGCGTTTGGCAGAAAAAAGCGCTAGCAAGCGCTTACTAGCGCTAAAATAGTTTTCGGCCAGGACACGATTGCTACTTCAGTAGCGCTGACACAATCCGCCATTTTGCTTATTTAATTTGTTTGTTTTGAAGTAGAGTTTATAAGTTGTTTTGTGCAATATTAGTTTTAAGTAATATAATGACATGAATAGACATATACATATTATTAAAAATTCATGATTGGTAAGTTTTTAATATGAATACTTCACAAACATATATTTAAATTAGGTTAGGTTCCCCGGTTAAAACTAACATCGTGTCCTAGAGGAAAACAGCTACTTACGATTTGACAGCGCTTACCGCGTACTATCGCCATTTTGCTTACAAGCGCTTGCTAGCGCTTTTTTCTGCCAAACGCACCCATTTATTTGTGTTTGAAGTACTTCAAATTTCGATTATGGCGGTAGACAGTAAAACGTGTGTCGAGTTTTGAATTAAACATGGTAACATTCTTATCGTAGCCTTTGTCACTTTAAAATGGAATATGCCAAAAAAGTGTTATGCCTTTTTTTGCACTCGCGACATGGACCTAATCTACAATCACGCACACTGTGGCCATAGCGTAGGCAATTTAAACATAACCTTAATTTATTAACTTCAGATATGCGCTCATGTATACTCTTAGCTTTAAACGCAATCATAAATTCTATGATCACTTCCACAAACAACATACAAGAAAAAATTGGTATTTTTATTTTCACTAGTGCAAGCAAAAGATTTTGTTTGTGATTGTTCATGTTGTAGCCGTGTAGTGGCGGTTAAGAATATCCACCACCCCATATCTTCCCGTGGGTGTCGTAAGAGGCGACAGAGGGAGACAGGCCGGAAATGGGCAGCAGAATCTTCCTGATAACAGTAACTGTACGACAAAAAAAACTGCGGTTGCCAAACCGCTCGCCAAGCGTGGCAACTATGGCAATATACCCCCCCCCCCCATGAACAATTACACAAATAGACGGCCCCCAGTCTCCGGCGGCCCCGCTATTCCTGGCTACGGTGGCGACCATGGTAACGGCGGGGCATGGGGTGCTAAGAATCTGCGGTGGAGGTTCGGTTGCCACCTACGACGACTCAACCTGGCAACATTTAACGCACGCACCCTGAGGACTGACGAGAAGATCCTGGAGCTGGAAGAAGAGATAAACAAGTTGCGCTGAATATTATAGGATTATCCGAGGTCCAAAGAGAGGGGGAGGACACGGTCATTCTCGAATTCGGCAACTTGTTCTATCACCGGGAGGGCGACCATCTGTCCCAAGGAGGTGTCGGATTTATCGTCCACAAGTCTCTCGTCAACAACGTTGTAAAGATTGGGAGTGTGTCGACGAGGGTCGCGTACCTGATACTCAGAATCACCAAACGGTATTCGCTGAAGGTCATACAGGCTTACGCACCAACCTCGGCACATCCCGATGAGGAGGAGGAGGAAATATATGAGGATATTTCCAAAGCCATGCATTCCTCTAAAACCCATTACACGGTGTTGATAGGAGACTTCAACGCAAAACTAGGCACAAGAGAAAACTGTGAGCTGAAGTTAGGGAAATTTGGAGTAGGGAAACGGAACCGAAGGGGCCAGCAGCTGGCCGACTTTATGGAGAAAGAGGGACTCTTTATGATGAACTCTTTCTTCCAGAAGCGGTCCCACAGGAAGTGGAACTGGTCGAGCGCCGACGGTTCGACAAAAAATGAGATGGACTTCATTATGACGACAAGACGCCAACTGTTCAGTGATGTCTCAGTGATCGCAAGGGTGAAAACTGGCAGCGATCACCGAATGGTTAGAGGCACACTGAACCTAAACGTTAAGTTGGATAGGTCTCGTCTAATGAAGTCGACGCTCCGTCCTCCTCGTGCTCTAATCCAGAATCATGAAAACTTTCAGCTCGAGTTACGTAACCGCTTTAAGTGCCTACAAGATTGCAATGCAGTGGACAATATGAATGACAAGCTCGTGGAAACTGTCCATGCGGTCGGAGCTAAGTTCTGCAAGACCCGCCGCAGAAGAACACAAAAACTCTCCAATCACACTCTTAATCTCATGGCCGTTAGACGGGAGATGAGGCTGCAATCGTCAACAGATTTGACAGCATACAGGCAACTGAACAGACAGATCTCCGAATGCATGCGGCGAGACTTACGCAACTTTAATATTAAAGAAGCGATCGAGCGGAACCAGGGCTCCAAAGTCTTTGCCAGAGATCTGTCTGCCCGTAAGAGCCAACTGTCAAAGCTGAAGACTGAGTGTGGCAGCATCGTTTCCGGGACACCTGAGATTTTGAGTGAGATTGAGAAGTTCTATGGGCAGCTGTACACATCATCGTTGGAGCCACACGCAAGTGTGACTAACGATCCAAGAGCAAGTCTTATCCGACACTATTCCGACGATATCCCGAACGACAGTCTAAGCGAGGTTAGAATGGCTCTCCAGCACCTTAAAAACGGCAGGGCCCCAGGCGAGGATGGAATCACAGCGGAGCTTCTGAAAGCGGGTGGAACACCGGTACTTCAAGTCCTTCAGAAGCTCTTCAATTCCGTCCTCCATGGTGGCACTACTCCAGAGGCGTGGAACAGAAGTGCGGTAGTCTTGTTTTTTAAGAAAGGCGACAACGCTCTCTTAAAGAACTACAGACCGATTTCCCTTCTGAGCCGCGTCTACGTGCTGTTTTCAAGAGTCATAACGAATCGTCTCGCACACAGACTCGACGACTTCCAGCCTCCCGAACAAGCCGGTTTACGAAAGGGCTTCAGTACCACAGAGCACATACATACCGTGCGGCAGATTGTACAGAAGACTGAAGATCTGCCACTTTACCTGGCTTATGTGGACTATGAGAAAGCCTTTGATTCCGTCGAAATTTGGGCGGTGCTACCGTCCCTTCAGCGGTGCCAAGTTGACTGTCGCTATATCGAAGTGCTGAAGTGTTTGTACAGTAGGGCTACGATGGCTATTCGAGTACAGAAGCAGAGTTCGAAACCTATCCAACTGCAGAGAGGTGTAAGACAGGGTGACGTTATATCCCCGAAACTCTTCAACGCTGCGTTGGAAGACATTTTCAAGCTACTGGACTGGAAATGATACGGTATTAACATCAATAGCGAGTACATCACTCACCTTCGATTTGACGACGATATAGTCCTTATGGCAGAATCGCTGGAGGACCTTAGCACTATGCTCAATGACCTCAATGATATCTCCCAACGGATAGGTTCTAAAGATGAACATGGACAAAACAAAGATCATGTTCAATGTTCATGTCACACCTATGCCGGTAGTTGTTGGGAGCACTATGCTCGAAGTTGTTGACGAGTACGTTTACCTGGGACAAATAGTCCAACTAGGTAAGTCCAACTTCGACCGAGAGGTCAATCGACGGATTCAACTCGGCTGGGCAGCGTTCGGGAAATTACGACACATCTTCTCTTCTGGTATACCTCAATTCCTGAAAACTAAAGTGTACAACCAGTGCGTGTTGCCAGTGATGACTTATGGATCAGAGACATGGTCCTTCACTGCTGACCGTATGAGGAAGGTCGCTCAGCGAGCTATGGAGAGAGCTATGCTCGGAGTTTCTCTGCGTGATAGACTCAGAAATGAGGATATCCGCAGTAAAACCATAGTGAACGACATAGCCCAACGGATTCGTAAGCTGAAGTGGCAATGGGCTGGTCATATAGCTCGAAGAACCGATAACCGATGGGGAAGAAAGGTTCTCGAGTGGCAGCCTCGTACCGGTAGGCGTAGTGTAGGGCGACCCCCACTAGATGGAGTGACGACCTGGTAAGACATGCAGAAAGTCGATGGATGCAGGTGGCTCAGGACCGTGCTTTGTGGCATTACTTGGGTGAGGCCTATGTTCAGCAGTGGACTTGTGAAGGGCTGTAATGATGATGATGATAATGTTCATGTTTACTAATTGATCCCAATGGACCTGAAATTTTATTATGTGTATTAGATGAGGTTTGTAGTGACTACAATACATCCGCACTATCGATTAAAAATTTATAAAATTGTTGCAAATTACAAACATCAACGACCATGCCACACCACTCCTCCCATTAAGCTTAAGTTCGGCCAGTCGGTTCAGTCGCAAACTCATAATATGCACGATCAGAACATTCCATTTATCAGTAGATTGCCCTAAACTGACGTGGTCAACTATAAATCGAAGTGACGTGACTGATTCTCGTGATAATCTTTGAAGATTTAATAAAGAATTAAAATGATGATCAATAAGCTGCCGTTTGTTGTTATAGTGTACACACAATAAATTCCACGTAGTTATAAAATTAGTACTTGTTACTTACAAATTCCAAATAATACGAGATGCATCACCCGCTAAATAAAAAATTTGGTAGCGGAATTATTATGAATAAGCGATAAAAATGTATCACGAAATTCGAGCCAGAGAAAGTACGCTCCGTCAAATTTCGCGATTTGAATTTGCGGCAATTTAAAATTAACTTCGCTATGTTCATAACATTTTCATTCCCGCTGAAGAACAGCTACCGTTCGAAAAAAACAATTGTTCAATATTGTCCCATTCATCAATTTCGCTATCTAAGTTAATCGAGTTTAACACCTCTATCTGATTTTGCAATTTTTATACGTGGTAAAGTCTTAAAGTAAAGTAAAGTTACAGCCTATATACGTCCTACTACTGGGCACAGGCCTCCCCTTATTTTTGAGAGGGTTTTAGGGCAAGGAAATGTCCGCCACGCTGCCCCAATGCGTGTTGGTGAACTTCACACGTCTTCGAAATATTTTTTATTCTCTTATTCCTCAGATTTGCAGGTTTCCTCACGATGTTTTCCTTCACCGCCGAGCACGTGGTAAATCAGCACTTAAAATTGCAATTAACAATTTCATTGGTGCTGGCGGGAATCGAACCCGGGTTACTCGCGTTCTGTTATATTTACAACGAGCGTTAACCATCTGAGATACCACGGCTCATCAGTCTGTCTGTCAGTCTTGCTGCAGTTATATTAGTAGTATAGTTGTAGCACGAATGGGTCGGCTCGACCGGGGAGGACCACGCTCTCAAAGAATACCAGCGTCAAATAGTAGCTTAACGCTGTTGTGTTTCGTATGGTGAGTGTAGAGAACCGGAGACCCTTTTTACTGGAAACGAGGCAATGCATCTTAGTCCTTACGGGTGACAACGCATTTGCATTTTGATTCGTAATAGATGATAGATGTAGATGTCTATGGGCCGCAGCAATAACTTGCCATCAGGGACTGTGTGCTCGTTTGTCACCCCATCCTATAAAAAAAAATCAAATTTGTTTGATAATGTTTCAAATTCATTGAGTTATAAAGTTAGTTCCAATAATTCGATTGCGGTAAAAGTTTCTTTTGATGATAAATTAACCAAATTTTTTTTTAAATTTCGTAATTTGTCCCCTTATTGAACAACGTTTTACTAGCAAATCTTGCAAATTTTACATGTCTTTAGTACTTGTTTTAGTAGCCAAATCTACATTTTGTTCATCTTTAAAAATTAAAATTGCCAATAAAACATTTTAAAAAAATGAAATTATAACCCAAAATTTTTAAGTTAATTTTAATATCTTAAAATCCATGATTAAAACTACTTTTACGGATTTTATCGCGTTTATTTTTACTTTTTATTTTTAATTCCCGACGTTTCGGGCGCTTTCCAGCACCCATGGTCACGGGGGACTGAGATGACTGACGTCCCGATGTCATTGTTAAGGGCCCCTTTTCCCAAATTTATGTTTCTAAATCGTGTGGTTTTCAAAGAAATCATCATATTTAAAATCCTAAAAAATATATAGTACAGATAAACGTTTGATCTAGTGACTTTTTTGGATAAAAACACAATATTAAACATTTAACTCGATAAAAAAAAAATCACAAGTAACATCGATTTTGAAAGCATTTTCAGTTTTATGAGAATTAGGGGAACGCTATATTTACGAAAATTTTACATTTCATTTACTAATCAGGTTTGACAGGTATATTATTGGATAGATTTATAATTTGGCACTTATTTTTTTCTATATAAAATAAAATACGTAAAAAGCGACTCGCGCGCACCACGCCAGTGCCGCCAGTCCAGCCGGACGTCATCGAGGGAGGACTTGTGCTAATTTTGCTCGCGACTACGTTGTCGTCGCCGCTCGCGTAGTAGTACCTACCTACTAGCATAAAAACTTGTATTATATGTAATATAATAGAAATTAGTTTTTTGACATGAGTCACGCACACAAGTGTACGCACGGTTGGCTGCGGGAATCGTAGTCAAATAAAATTATTTTAATAATTTGAAAGATCAAATTTGTTTTTGATGTCTTACACCACAAAAATATACTTAGATACATAGAGTAATAAGACTTAGTTACGAGGTACGAATACCTACTCTAGAGACTGCTTTGCCCTGGGAGCCCTCTGCTGGCACTGAGGAGTTAGCTGTGGACTTTGGGCTGATTTTGTCAGTTATGATAAGACCTTACCTCCGGACTAGATGGAGTGACCTGAAAGTGAACTTCAGTAACTAATACTGGAACACCTGGAGTAGTAGAACTAGGTGTGCCGACTTTGGGCTCGTTTTATTAGGTATGACGAGCCCTTACCTCCGGACTTGACGGAGTGACCTGAAGGTGTACTTTAGTAATCGGTATTGGAGCAGGTCGCCGAGTAGGTATTACTAGGTGTGCCGAGTTTGGGCTCGTTTTGTTAGGTATGACAAGCCCTTACCTCCGGACTTGATGGAGTGACCTGAAGGTGTACTTTGGTAATCGGTATTGGAACAGGTCGCCGAGTACTACTAGGTGGGCCGAGTTTGGGCTCGTTTTGTTAAGTATGACGAGCTCTTACCTCCGGACTTGACGGAGTGATCTGAAGGTGTACTTTGGTAACCGGCATTGGAACAGGTCGCCGAGTACTACTAGGTGTGCCGAGTTTGGGCTCGTTTGATTAGGTACGACGAGCCCTTACCTCCGGACTTGACGGAGTGACCTGAAGGTGTACTTTGGTAATCGGTATTGGAACAGGTCGCCGAGTACTACTAGGTGAGCCGAGTTTGGGCTCGTTTTGTTAGGTATGACGAGCTCTTACCTCCGGACTTGACGGAGTGACCTGAAGGTGTACTTTGGTAATCGGCATTGGAACAGGTCGCCGAGTACTACTAGGTGTGCCGACTTTGGGCTCGTTTTATTAGGTATGACGAGCCCTTACCTCCGGACTTGACGGAGTGACCTGAAGGTGTACTTTGGTAATCGGTATTGGAACAGGTCGCCGAGTACTACTAGGTGTGCCGAGTTTGGGGTCGTTTTGTTAGGTATAACGAGCCCTTACCTCCGGACTTGATGGAGTGACCTGAAGGTGTACTTTGGTAATCGGCATTGGAACGGGTCGCCGAGTACTACTAGGTGTGCCGAGTTTGGGTTCGTTTTGTTAGGTATGACGAGCCCTTACCTCCGGACTTGATGGAGTGACCTGAAGGTGTACTTTGGTAATCGGTATTGGAACAGGTCGCTGAGTACTACTAGGTGTGCCGAGTTTGGGGTCGTTTTGTTAGGTATGACGAGCCCTTACCTCCGGACTTGATGGAGTGACCTGAAGGTGTACTTTGGTAATCGGCATTGGAACGGGTCGCCGAGTACTACTAGGTGTGCAGAGTTTGGGGTCGTTTTATTAGGTATGACGAGCCCTTACCTCCGGACTTGACGGAGTGACCTGAAGGTGTACTTTGGTAATCGACGTTGGAACGGGTCACCGAGTACTACTAGGTGTGCCGAGTTTGGGGTCGTTTTGTTAGGTATGACGAGCCCTTACCTCCGGACTTGATGGAGTGACCTGAAGGTGTACTTTGGTAATCGGCATTGGAACAGGTCGCCGAGTACTACTAGGTGTGCCGACTTTGGGCTCGTTTTATTATTAGGTATGACGAGCCCTTACCTCCGGACTTGACGGAGTGACCTGAAGGTGTACTTTGGTAATCGGTATTGGAACAGGTCGCCGAGTACTACTAGGTGTGCCGAGTTTGGGGTCGTTTTGTTAGGTATGACGAGCCCTTACCTCCGGACTTGATGGAGTGACCTGAAGGTGTACTTTGGTAATCGGCATTGGAACGGGTCGCCGAGTACTACTAGGTGTGCCGAGTTTGGGTTCGTTTTGTTAGGTATGACGAGCCCTTACCTCCGGACTTGATGGAGTGACCTGGAGGCGTACTTTGGTAATCGGTATTGGAACAGGTCGCCGAGTACTACTAGGTGTGCCGAGTTTGGGGTCGTTTTGTTAGGTATGACAAGCCCTTACCTCCGGACTTGACGGAGTGACCTGAAGGTGTACTTTGGTAATCGGCATTGGAACGGGTCGCCGAGTACTACTAGGTGTGCAGAGTTTGGGGTCGTTTTGTTAGGTATGACGAGCCCTTACCTCCGGACTTGATGGAGTGACCTGAAGGTGTACTTTGGTAATCGGCATTGGAACGGGTCGCCGAGTACTACTAGGTGTGCCGAGTTTGGGGTCGTTTTGTTAGGTATGACGAGCCCTTACCTCCGGACTTGACGGAGTGACCTGAAGGTGTACTTTGGTAATCGGTATTGGAACAGGTCGCCGAGTACTACTAGGTGAGCCGAGTTTGGGCTCGTTTTGTTAGGTATGACGAGCTCTTACCTTCGGACTTGACGGAGTGACCTGAAGGTGTACTTTGGTAATCGGCATTGGAACAGGTCGCCGAGTACTACTAGGTGTGCCGACTTTGGGCTCGTTTTATTAGGTATGACGAGCCCTTACCTCCGGACTTGACGGAGTGACCTGAAGGTGTACTTTGGTAATCGGTATTGGAACAGGTCGCCGAGTACTACTAGGTGTGCCGAGTTTGGGGTCGTTTTGTTAGGTATAACGAGCCCTTACCTCCGGACTTGATGGAGTGACCTGAAGGTGTACTTTGGTAATCGGCATTGGAACGGGTCGCCGAGTACTACTAGGTGTGCCGAGTTTGGGTTCGTTTTGTTAGGTATGACGAGCCCTTACCTCCGGACTTGATGGAGTGACCTGAAGGTGTACTTTGGTAATCGGTATTGGAACAGGTCGCTGAGTACTACTAGGTGTGCCGAGTTTGGGGTCGTTTTGTTAGGTATGACGAGCCCTTACCTCCGGACTTGATGGAGTGACCTGAAGGTGTACTTTGGTAATCGGCATTGGAACGGGTCGCCGAGTACTACTAGGTGTGCAGAGTTTGGGGTCGTTTTATTAGGTATGACGAGCCCTTACCTCCGGACTTGACGGAGTGACCTGAAGGTGTACTTTGGTAATCGACGTTGGAACGGGTCGCCGAGTACTACTAGGTGTGCCGAGTTTGGGGTCGTTTTGTTAGGTATGACGAGCCCTTACCTCCGGACTTGATGGAGTGACCTGAAGGTGTACTTTGGTAATCGGCATTGGAACAGGTCGCCGAGTACTACTAGGTGTGCCGACTTTGGGCTCGTTTTATTATTAGGTATGACGAGCCCTTACCTCCGGACTTGACGGAGTGACCTGAAGGTGTACTTTGGTAATCGGTATTGGAACAGGTCGCCGAGTACTACTAGGTGTGCCGAGTTTGGGGTCGTTTTGTTAGGTATGACGAGCCCTTACCTCCGGACTTGATGGAGTGACCTGAAGGTGTACTTTGGTAATCGGCATTGGAACGGGTCGCCGAGTACTACTAGGTGTGCCGAGTTTGGGTTCGTTTTGTTAGGTATGACGAGCCCTTACTTCCGGACTTGATGGAGTGACCTGAAGGCGTACTTTGGTAATCGGTATTGGAACAGGTCGCCGAGTACTACTAGGTGTGCCGAGTTTGGGGTCGTTTTGTTAGGTATGACAAGCCCTTACCTCCGGACTTGACGGAGTGACCTGAAGGTGTACTTTGGTAATCGGCATTGGAACGGGTCGCCGAGTACTACTAGGTGTGCAGAGTTTGGGGTCGTTTTGTTAGGTATGACGAGCCCTTACCTCCGGACTTGATGGAGTGACCTGAAGGTGTACTTTGGTAATCGGCATTGGAACGGGTCGCCGAGTACTACTAGGTGTGCCGAGTTTGGGGTCGTTTTGTTAGGTATGACGAGCCCTTACCTCCGGACTTGACGGAGTGACCTCCCAACTAACATTTTGGTGTCAGTTACAGGTTTTAATATAACTTTAGTCTGTTTAACTGAGTAATAATTATCTCAGTTCTAACTAAAAGACATATATAAGAGTTAAAAGATAAATTTAGCTCCAACAGTGGTTCTAGAACTTTAATGAACGATGTTAGGTTGCTTTAAGAGTTAGAATAGTGCTAATCACAGCAAGTATAGTTAAGAAGTTGTAGCTTTGACCTGTTTGTAGCTCCTAAATCTATACAACAGTGCTCGCTGACTCTCGTTAACACTTATTGTTGTTTAGTTGTTGCCGTGAAGTGTCTTATATGCCTTTAGGTATTATATTGACTATAGGTGCAGACATGGGTTGTAAAATAGAGTTTGTCAAGAGTGTACTAACACAAGATACTAAAAGTGTTGAACAACTCATTTATGTAGTTTTAAGCTATAATTTTAATTTTACTAATGCTTATTGTGTTTGGCATATACACTTTAAATACATTGTAAAAGTAATGGTGTTATACAAGACAAGTATGGATATTAATACTCAAAAGCAGTCTTTCTAAAGTTGCGATTTGTTATAATTTTTGTTATAAACAACCTTATTACGAACTGAAGAAATTTTTCTACCAAGTATTATTATTAAGTTACATTAAAATGAAACGATTACAAAGATGGAGTAAACAAAAGAAAACAGGCGCAGTGAAAAAAAGAATTATGCAGGAATGCCGTATTTTTTTGGATTCACTTAATAATGGTACGAATGACACAAACAAATCACTTAGTTATGATGATATCCGATTAGATTCTGGTATTCCAGTTATTACGGAAAATAAAGAAGATTCGTTACAAAGAGAATATATAAATAGCCATAATACGAGTAATTTTGGTCAAGTTCGAGTGGAGGCACAGCAGGGTTCCGTAGAACAAGAACAAGAAAAAGCACAAGTAAATAACAATTTTTTCGATTCCATACCACTTAGTGCGTCAGAAGATGAAGAAGAAGAGGAAGAAAAATTTAGTGATATTGAAAAAATTACTGCACTAACTAAACAATTAAAAACGTGGTCCGTAGGAAACAATATTACCCAAACTGCTTTAAAACAGCTTCTGTTGATTTTGAATGAAGGCTACGTTAGTACTACATTATTACTTCCGAAAGATCCACGCACTGTTTTGCGTACTCCAAAAGAAATTTGTATTAAAAATATAGAAGGAGGACAATATTGGCATCATGGTATAACTGAACCGTTAATGAAATTACTTAAGGATTTCACGCCCATTCCAAATAGCATTCATTTAATCTTTAATTTTGACGGTCTGCCAATATTTAAGAGTGCCAAAAAGGAGTTTTGGCCAATATTAGCCAATGCAGAGGGGAATGTATTCACAATTGGAATATACTATGGTACAGGCAAACCAAAAATATTAGAAGAATATTTAGAAGATTTTGTAACTGAGATGAAATCATTACTTAGTAATGGAATAATTATAGATGAGAAACTTGTTTCTATAAAAATCAAATGTTTTGTTTGTGATTCTCCAGCAAGGGCATTCCTTAAAGGTAAATATTTTTAATTTATGGCCGTATTGAAACTTTAACATTATTGTTATAATCGTGATAGACGAACTAAATTACTATGTATAGTCAATTTTACGAATTATTATTATTATTTTATGAATAATTTTCATTTAAATTTTGTGATGTTCTGTATTCAGTCTTTAATCATTGCTTTAACGCTCGTATGTACTGACTAAATTAGTTAGGCTAAGATTTCAAGGCGATCTTTTCAAATTTTCTAAGTTATTTGTATTGGCTAAATGTGTGACATACTTTTTTCAGGTGTATGTAATTTTAACGGAAGACATGGATGTTTAAAGTGTACGACGGTTGGAGAATATTCGCATACATCTCATACTGTAGTCTTCTCTACCAAGGAAGATTCTCCAAGAACAGATGAAAATTTCAGAGCTAAACTTTACGGAGGTCATCATAAAATAGATTCTCCTTTACTACAATTGCCAATTGATATGGTAGAAGATTTTCCAGTAGCAGATTCTTTGCACCTCATAGATCTGGGTATAATGAAGAGGCTGCTTATTGGGTGGCGAGATGGCAATTTTGGAACATATATGACTAAGCTGTGTGCGCGAGATATTGAAAACCTAGAGGCATTTTTAAAAAACTGTAAATTACCGTCTGAGATCCACCGGGCAGTAAGAAGTATAGATTGTCTCGCTTATTGGAAAGCAAGTGAATTTAGAATTTTTTTTTATTATTTAAGCGTTATCATATTGTCTGATATCCTTCGTGTTGATGTTGTTGAACACTTTTTGAGTATATTTTGCTCTATTACGATATGTTCCAATAAATGTTACACAACTTTACTACCACTTGCCAGAGAAATGCTGAAACATTTTGTAGATCAGTATAAATATTTCTATGGTTCTCATTATATCACCAGTAATGTGCATAATTTACTCCATATTGTGGACGAAGTTCAAAAATTTGGCCCTCTTCACAACTTCGATGCGTATCCATTTGAGAATCAATTATATTTAATCAAGAGAATGTTAAGACAGGGTGACAAACCTCTGGCACAAGTTGCTAAGAGAATTTGTGAGAAAAGTACAATTAATCTTTTGATGACAGCAAAAACCACGAATAATGTACCCTACTTGATAACTAGTAAAAGTAATCGTAAAATTCACTTCAAAAACTTTGTCCTCTCTTTAAAGCCAGAAGATAAATATTTTATGACTCACAATGATGATATATTTGAATTAAAAGACTTGTCCCCTGGTAGTGAAAAAGAGGTTACCATAAGTGGTAAAAAAATTTTGAACAAATATATCATATTTGACTTACCGATTAAGTCATCGTTTTTAAGTATGTATAAAGTAAAAGAACCTTATGTTGTCTCTGATGATGTTATAGTAATAAATCCAAATGAAATCAAATGTAAATTAGTTTGTATTAGTCATAAAGATATAATATACTTTCTACCATTATTACATACGCTGTAGGTACTCAAATGATAAGCAAACTTTAATTTGAAAATTTCTTTATTAAAACAGTAAAAATTTAAGAAAAGATTGTTGTACAAATATGGTTTTTAGAAACAAAATATATGTTTGCTTTCACAATATTTTCTGAAATAAATACTCTGTATGTGAATTATGAAAAAATCAATGAAGAGAATATTATTTATCCATCATAATATTAAAAATGCTTTCTTTAGCTTAGATTGCTATAAAAAAACAAAACAGTATACCTAAACTAACTATGGTAACTAATACAATTTAACATATTATGTTGTACTTAACAAAGTAATTGTTTTGAGATAATACAGCCTTACGTATTAGTAGGTATATTTTTCACCTATAGGTATATACAACGTAACAAAAACCCTGTGGTTCCCGTTAAGTATGTTATCAGGATCAGTATTTAAACCTATAGAAATAACTCGTTTTTAAATTTTATTAAAAAAATATTTTATTTTATGTCGTTTTATTGCCTCTTACTGACACTAGCCGATGCTAAAGCTTAGTAAAGCGAGGTATTTGACAATCCTCTTACTCCACCGATAATGCAGAGGTAATAAAACCACATACAATTCGCATACAATTTTTTTTAATTAAAATAAAAAATATTGTTCGAGTTTTTACAAAAAAGTTATTTCTATACGTTTGAATAATGATCCTGATAGGGTTTTAGTTACATATTGTATATCTACTAACTTGATCTACATAATAAATATTAACCTACAAAAATATTTTTAAAAATTCGGTAATGTCTAGTAATTATTTCAATCAGTCTCGATTTCCAATTATAGCCTTACATATGACAAAATAAAAATAGATAAAAATAATACTCTAATAGCTTTAATCTTTACATAGTTTTCAGAATATCAAACGAAATAGTATAATATATAATAAATATTTATAATTGCTTAATGTAACGATTCCTTTTCTTCAATTTCAGACACTTGTCTCCTTTCCAATTATAACGTTACTATTATATTTGGCGATGTCTTTTGAGATATTTTTTATAACATCGCCTTCTTTATTTTCCTTTGTGTGTTCTTCTACTGAATCATTTCTTTTCTTCTTATTTATCGTGTTTTCTTCTTCGTTTATCTCATTCTCACTTTCACCGTTATCAGAAGTTACATTTGTCTCATTTTCTTCTGAAAACTTCATACGTTTCAAATTATTTTTGGGTTTCGAACGTTGCCTTGATGTTGAAGCTCTTTCAAGTTTTGCAATTTTTCTTTTTTTGGCATTTTTCAAAATCGTTTTGAAAAATAATTCATTATCTTTTAAAGAATATTCCTGATCCCAATAGTGCACCATATTCCAGAAAAAAGACAAGACATGTTTATAACCTTTTAAAGGAATTTTCAAATCTTCACCTCTGCTGCCCCCACTCCATGAGCACTCACAAATAAATTTCCTTGTGTTTACATAACATCAACAAGCATATAAGCACAGTCTATAGCTTTACCTCCAGAACAAAGTATAGAATATCTATTTTTCAAACAGTCTCTATTGTTTGGGTCCGATAACTGATTTTCGAGTTCATCTAACTCCTGGGCGCTGTCAACTGGCTTTTCATATATTGGAATATTTTCAACATGGCCTTTGCTGCTATTTAAAGTTTGCACGTCTTGATTATACGATGAAGTTATTTGAAATACTGCGTCTTCCATTTGCACAGACAAAGCAGACACCTTTTGAATGAAACTATTTTGCACATTTTTTAGAGACTGAATCTGGGTGATAATTGCCGAGTTATTATCCAGTTGCTGCTGTCGATTTTGATAAATTTGGCTTAGAATAGTTGCTTGGTTATCTAATATTTGTTTTTGGTTCTCAAACATTTTACTGATGTCAAAGCTTACTGAATCCTGTACTAAAGGTGTAGTATCATTTGAAAAGACTTGAGATGTATTTGTTGAATTTGCTTGAATATCCTCGGTATAAACTAAGTTATAGTTTAATTCAATCGGCAAGTCAGCGGACGATGACGCTATGTCTGTGTTACGGTTAGTCAAAACAACATTGCCCATCTGAAACAAAAAAGAGCCGGTAAAATTTTATTAAACAAGACTTGACAAAGAGTTTAAAAATAAATAGACTAAATGTTTAAAAAACATTAATTCATTCTTTATAGGCTACTAAAGTCATAACCTTCATTTAATATGTAGTTCTTACCATATCTTGTGCTATTGGATTCAGATTTAAAGATTTGTTATGTGAACGTCGCCGCTGCGTATAATTATCGACATCGTCCTCCGTATCACTGTGCTTCAGCATTTCAGATACAAGCTTTTCTCCGTTTTCGTAGCTTAATACATCGGTCCGTTTTACTTTACATTTTATTACGTCCCAGTCTAGCGTTGGTGTTGAATTTTCATCTTTTAAATACTTTGATATGCATTTATTTGGATATCTGAGAATATTGTTAGATTCCCAACCCGATGGAATAGTAAATAATTTATATTTCTTTCCCTCCAAGGTTTGAACAACTTTGAACGGCATGCTGAAACAATAATAATAACAACTTAGTACACAAATTCAGACAACGGAAAACATACGTAACACGTATATACGTAATTACTCAAGGTATAACAAATTGTCCCAATAGAGAAAATCTTTCTTCATCAATTTACATAGCGTGCCAATTATTATTTTTTTTATTTTGACCCACATTTTGGTGAAAGTTGTTAACTTTAATTTATCCTCCACACGTATCCCTTAGATATTTCGTTACAACCTGATAAACATAGATCATGTCGTTTGCGGCTCTAAAAGCAAGCATTTGTGGCCAATAAGAACGTTCATATATAAAAAATAATTAAAAACAATTACATAATTTCAATTTTCATAGTTACGAAACTACAAGTGACATTGAATCGGCGATTAAAAAAATCATAACATTGTACGTAGTTGTATATGCAACCCTTAAGAAACACTTGCACTAGCACTTCTTACTAGTTTGTGCTTAAGAAACTTAAAAACTATTAGGTATTACTGGATTTACCGAAGTCACATTTGCCATATGGATGAAGTCGCGGGTAGTTAAAACAAAAAAGTTGTCCCAATAGTGTTTTTGTACATAATAGTACCACGTCATAGGGGCGAAAATAAAGATGAGCTAAACAATATGGTAGATATCTATACCTACATAGAAACAAGGTCTACCTACTTCCACGTACCTATTTCAACACAATATTATATAAATAAACAAATCTTTCGGCACAAGTCCCAACTTACACTATCTACCTATAGTCTAACATTCTATGTTACATTAAGTTAAGATAAATAATGAATGTTATTGAATGACTGACCTTGTACGCGTTTTATTTTCGGGTATCAAAGTGAGATGATCAGACGACACTGCTCGAGCCGCTGACGCATTGATGTCCGTTTTCACTCGTCGACTGTGTAAGACTGAGTGACTGTGACTGACTTATTTTGCGAGTAAGGAACTGAGGAGATATTACGATTGTAATGAGTAAAAGTTATAGAAACCTGGACAATCCTTAAAAATAAATGTTTCTTAGGAAAAGTGGTTTGTTATGATGTGTAGTATAATACTACAATCGAACTAATAAAAAGACACCTTACAAACCATATAAATCATTTACTCGGTTTAAGTAATACCAAAACATTGTTTTTTGTGATTTTTTTTAATACTTGCAGGTTTTGATTATTTCGTTGAAGAACCCTAATCCATCCAGTTCGTAAAATGTTTAGCCGGTTGTATTGCCTTGGCTATAGTAAGTATATTTATTCAAGTCTATTATTGCACTGTTAAGTATACTAAAGACTGCACAATATTCTTGAGTAAAGATGTTGTATCTCAAAGTGTGTAATAGATGACTTAAGTGAAGACCTAAAGCTTTAAGTAAGTTCGCCATTGTTTTGGTAAACTAACCTATAAATTGATGACTGGATTATTCAATATTTGACAACAAAATACTTCATTATTTTTGTTAATTTTGTTATTCCATTGATGCCACTTAATTTAACATGCCACTGGCCAGGATGCAAGAATAAATATGATACAGATTTGGGGTGTCTGTTTTATTCTTCATAACTTTTATTTGAAATCTCTAACAAATCCTGAGCGCGTTAAAATTGAGATGGAAAACATAGTATACACTTACCGTAAAATCACAATGGCTGATTGTTTTCACTTCACAAACTAAAATAACTTGAACACTTTATTATAACTCCTCTGTCAATTATGTCTCGCCATTCGGTAAGCTGTTCTTCGTTGTCACAATTTTATTATATGTCGTTTATAGGATTTCTCAAACGAGACTTGAGCTTGAGAGTATTTTATATAACTATTACGCATTAAAGTGTAAAACAACTATTTTTAATAGGTCTAATGAAGTTTTGAGTGATAAATTATTCTTAGCCGACGTTTTTCTATGTCCCAGAGTGTTAACTAACCCTTCTACAACCACAGTAATACCGGTTAAAGTAATAGCTGAGGATGAATAAACACTCTTATGTAGGTACTTTAACACCTTTATACCGTTGCTCTACAGGCTTTCTATAACCTTTACCTGTAAAATCGTGGGCCTCTTTCGTGGTTATAAGTGAGTTAGAGCACTCTATAACACCGCTGCTACAGGTATTCTTAACACTTTGATACTCGAATGGATCCCATATACGAACGATATACAGGTTGTTTTAACGCTACCGTGCTAGTTGGGCTGAAGGTGTACTTTGGTAATCGGCATTGGAACGGGTCGCCGAGTACTACTAGGTGTGCCGAGTTTGGGGTCGTTTTGTTAGGTATGACGAGCCCTTACCTCCGGACTTGATGGAGTGACCTGAAGGTGTACTTTGGTAATCGGTATTGGTACAGGTCGCCGAGTACTACTAGGTGTGCCGAGTTTGGAGTCGTTTTATTAGGTATGACGAGCCCTTACCTCCGGACTTGATGGAGTGACCTGAAGGTGTACTTTGGTAATCGGCATTGGAACAGGTCGCCGAGTACTACTAGGTGGGCCGAGTTTGGGCTCGTTTTGTTAGGTATGACGGGCCCTTACCTCCGGACTTGACGGAGTGACCTGAAGGTGTACTTTGGTAATCGCTATTGGAACTGGTCGCCGAGTACTACTAGGTGGGCCGAGTTTGGGCTCTTTTTATGAGGTATGACGAGCCCTTACCTCCGGACTTGACGGAGTGAACTGAAGGTGTACTTTGGTAATCGGCATTGGAACAGGTCGCCGAGTACTGCTAGGTGTGCCTAACATACCCATACACCTTCAGGTCACTCCGTCAAGTCTGGAGGTAAGGGCTCGTCATACCTAACAAAACGAGCCCAAACTCTGCCCACCTAGTAGTACTCGGCGACCTGTTCCAATGCCGATTACCAAAGTACGCCTTCAGGTCACTCCGTCAAGTCCGGAGGTATGGGCTCGTCATACCTAACAAAACGAGCCCAAACTTGGCACACCTAGTAGTACTCGGCGACCTGTTCCAATGCCGATTAATAGAGTACACCTTCAGGTCACTCCATCAAGTCCGGAGGTAAGGGCTCGTCATACCTAACAAAACGAGATCAAACTCGACACAACTAGTAGTACTTAGCGACCAGTTCCAATACCGATTACCAAAGTACACCTTCAGGTCACTCCATCAAGTCCGGAGGTAAGGACTCATCATACCTAACAAAACGAGCCCAACCTCGGCACTCCTAGTAGTACTTAGCGACCTGTTCCAATGCCGATTGCCAAAGTACACCTTCAGGTCACTCCATCAAGTCCGGAGGTAAGGGCTCGTCATAACTAACAAAACGAAACCAAACTCGGCACACCTAGTAGTACTCGGCGACCTGTTCCAATACCGATTACCAAAGTACACCTTCAGGTCACTCAATCAAGTCCGGAGGTAAGGTAATAGAAAACAGTAAAATAAATTTGAATTTTCTAATGGTTTTATTTGAAACTATTCTTTTTCTCTTATTTTAGCTATTTTGCAAACGAAACTTGGTGTTTTTAGAATTTGTGAGGTGGCGTTTTAAATGTTTATGTATGTAAATAGTTGACTAAGTACCTGCTCATATCATAACACTGACTTTAAAAAAATATTGATAATTAAAATGTAGTATGATGTCCAGACTACCGATATTGTAAACAGTTTTGATATTAGTGAGTAGGTTCTCAAAATATGATTACTATAATACCTAGTAGTGTTGAGAACAGTAAACCTCACGGAAAAGTTTTTGTTTGGAGGTGAATTGTCTGCTTGCTTTGCGCATACTGTGTTCACGCGGCGCTCTCCGACAGCCGGTTGCGCTCCGCCCACTGCGGGACGCGCGGGTGAAAAACGAATTTGAAATCGTGCTAAGAGCTCGTCTTAATAGTATAGGATTAATTTATTTATCAACAACATTCCTAGGATAGCTAACAAAATCGAACTACTGATTTATTTATACTGTGGCGTGCTCGCCCGCCTCCATAGGTCACCGAAGTTCATGTCGCGCCGGCTCCTGTGCAACGCGGGCGCGAGCCGTCTCAGTGCGTAAAATGCCTAAACTTTCGGGAAAAGGGGCCCTTAAACCCGGAGTACCTTCAGCTTTTTTAATTATTGTTTATGGTCCGATCTATGCAATAATTAAAAAAGCTGAAGGTACTCCGGGTTTAACAATGACATAGGAAGTCAGTCATCTCAGTCCCCCGTGACCATGGGTGCTTGAAAGCGCCCGAAACGTCGGGAATTAAAAAAAAAAAAAAAAAAGAAAAAAGTAAAAATAAACGCGATAAAATCCGTAAAAGTAGTTTTAATCATGTGTAGTGTTCGCGTAAATATAAGAAATCATTATCTTAAAATCCGTTTAATTATATTTGTAAAATAAATAAATGAATACGTTATGATGAAGGACAACACAAATAAAACATAAAGTTTAGCTCACGTTCCCGTCTTGGCGTCACCTGGTAGGCAGGCATAGCAAATGTTGCAGTTGTTGCGCTGCAATGGTAATGCTTGGCCTTTTGGAGCTGGAAAGTTCGGCAAATCGTGGTGAAAGTCTAGAAATAATATGTATGAAGGGGAGATAATGTGTACGGAATAAAACGATAAAAACTTTCGCAATGAACAAAGAAATGTAATGATATGAAAGTACCCACTTTGGAAAAAAATATTGAATATTGTTAAACTTTTGTAAAATGTGACGATTATATTGACGATTGTAGTATTTAAGTATTCAAAATATTACGTATTGTATTGCAGATGGATAAAGCACAAGTATGTAGAAATAAGGGTAAAATAGAAAATTTGGGTTGTATAGATGGGAATTTATAGGGACACAGACACTTAGCTGCATTAGCTTGGCTGCGGAGCGATGCTGATGAGTGTTCACTGTCCGGTGATGACTTGGGCTTATTCTTCGAAATATCCCGTAGTAGAAAAGTTTTAAGACGGTAGGTGGCTGCGGCGTCATGATTGACCGGCGTCCTAACCGTCTTGAAAAATCGTCTTATTTCTTGTTATATTGTCCTGTCACGGTCGACAATTATTTATGTCTTGTATTGAACATAAATGCAAACACGGAGTCTGAATTAATATTTAATGTATTTGCAGGTTCCCATATAGATATAAAAATGAGCATATATAATAAAAAATGAGAACGATGTTCTTTTTAAAACGAATGAATGATTTGTCAGATGGGAGAACAAAAAGTGACACTTGACTTGACTATATGAAAGCGTTATCAAGGAAGTTTTTTACCTGCCTAGATGTCCGTCTGCGTAGATACCACGCGTTTACCTATTTTCGCCACTAAGTCGCGGTTCTTGCACTAATAGCAGGCTTGGAGGCATTCCATTTTAGTCCTCAGATGTGAAAACACCTGTATATATTTCTTTGTTTGAACAGCACATGCACAGCCCAAAGCGCTTGATGTAGAAATCTGAAATTTGGACCGTACCTACGTACGTATGTACCCCTTAGGATAAGTGATTTTGGATATTTCGACCCCTGAGAAGGTTAAATAAAGTGTAACAGTTTGTATAAAACTTTTATTTTACGGGAAAGGTAAAGAAATTTGAAATGTTGATTTCGGTTAGCAGAATTTTAAACGGACTCTATTTTTTTTATTTTTTTTTCCTTCAAAATAGGAATTTTTATTTATTTTAAGTGTGCAAATAATGCGTGTTGCCTGTTCCAGATCGTCCTTCACCGGTGGCCTCTGCTCAGGATTCTCTGCGTGTTATACTTCTTAATAAAGTCATTAGCAGTAGAATCTAAGTCGCCGACAAATTACAATAAAGCTGAATAGCTGAAGTAGCAATGAAGAAATACAGGTGGCGTTAAAGAAACACAGTATGATGTAAGCTGCACCTATAAAGGAATTATATTTTGAGGCGCCAACATTTGGAGATATGAAATACGCAAACACGGACTGAATCACCGCGGTAGACTAATCCTTCTATGATACTTTCAGGAATGAGTAAACGCCCGTAACCATAATCAAGACGAATAAAATCTGTAACTTTATTCTACTCTTTATACCACTAAATATAAAGACAAATGGTTTTTTTTTTTTTTGAAAAGTGCGTTCTGCATATACTCACCAAAAGTTCCCAAAACGTTGACACTATTAACACGGCTACTCTATTTCATGGGATCTAAGTAAGAAAAAGCTGAGTCACGTCCAATTGCCTAAATTAAATTAAGATTAATATGTACTTAGTTAGAGTGAAGCTGCAGTCTTCAACAGATATACTACAGATACACTTATTTACGTGGTAGAGCCATGCTACAGTTATATTAGTAGTATAGTTGTAGCACGAATGGGTCGGCTCGACCGGGGAAGGACCACGCTCTCACAGAATACCAGCGTGAAATAGTAGCTTAATGCTGCTGTATTTCGTATGGTGAGTGTAGAGAACCGGAGACCCTTTTTACTGGAAACGAGGCATTCCATCTTAGTCCTCACGGGTGACAACGCATCTGCATTTGTATGCATAGATGTAGATGTCTATGGGCCACAGCAACTACTTACCATCAGGTGGACTGTGTGCTCGTTTGTCACCCTATCCTATAAAAAAAAAAAAAAAAAAAGATATGACAGCATAAAGCCAACTGAACAGACAGATCTCCAAATGCAAGTGGCGGGACTTACGCAATTTTAATACTGCTCGTATTGAAGAAGCGATCGAGTGGAACCAGGGCTCCAAAGTCTTTGGCAGAGATCTGTCCGCCAGAAAGAGCCAACTGTAAAAGTTTAACACCGAGTGTGGCAGCATTGTTTCCGGGACACCAGAGATTTTAAGTGAGGTTGAGAGGTTCTACGGGCAGCTGTACACATCATATTTGGAGCTACACGCAATTGTAAGTAACGATCCAAGAGCAGATTGTACAGAAGACCGAAGAAGAAAATTTGGTACTTTGCGTTATGTGGACTATGAGAAAGCCTTTGATTCCGTCGAAATTTGGGCGGTGCTACAGTCCCTTCAGCGGTGCCAAGTTGATTGTCGGTATATCAAAGTGCTGAAGTGTTTGTACAGTAGGGCTACGATGGCTATCCGAATACAGAACCAGAGTACGAAACCTATCCAACTGCAGAGAGGTGTAAGACATGGTGACGTTAAATCGTCGAAACTCTTCATCGCTGCATTGAAAGACGTTTTCAAGCTACTGTACTGGAAAAGGTACGGGATTAACATCAATGACAACTACATCACTCACCTTCGATTTGCCGACGAAATAATCTTTATGGCAGAATTGCTGAAGGACATAAGCACGGATAGTTCTTAAGATGAACATGTACAAAACAAAGATCACGTTTAATGTCCATGTACCTATGCCTGTAGTTGTTGGGAGCACTATACTCTAAGTTGTTGATGATTACGTTTACCTGGGATAAATAGTCCGAATAGGTAAGTTCAACTTCGGACGAGAGGTCAAGTGAGAGGAAATTACGATACATCTTCTAGACAGAAATACCCCAAAACCTGAAAATTAGATTGTACAACGAGAGTGTGGTGCCAGTGATGACTGAAGCAGTATCTTCCAGACAACAAATCAAAATAATAAATAAAGCTAGCCCACCTGATAGCTATGGTAATTGTAATGGGCAAGGTTGCGTGGCAGCTATGGTAAAGGTAATCGGCGAGGTCTATGCTCTGCAGTTGTTGGTATTGGGTTATTACACGAAAAATTAAGTAAGGTATCTTGAAATTTATTTATTAACCAAATGAAAACGAAACATAATATCGTTAATCCAAAGAGAACAAAAGTACTCAAAGAGCATAATTTAATCAACGGAACCAAAGATTTTTGCTCTTAGTAAATAAAGCGCAGAGATTATAATATATTCTTTGTTAGTAAAGATGATATAAGAGTTTAAAAAAACTTAAACTACACGCATTGACTGTAGGCTATGATAATCCTGATGATTATTGTATCTTAAGTTTTGTCGCGATGTAAATTGGTGAAATCTAGTGCCTGGAACTAATCTAAACTTTTCCTGAGAGCACAACTTGAAGGAGTTTCAAAAGGCGAATCCAAACTTACGACGATATTTTAAAACATAAAAAACATTAAAAAGAAACGAAACTCAAAATTTATTCAATATTACCTTATAAAAATAAGATTAAAGCGTTCAGGAGACGTCAGCTTAAAATTGTCACATTTTGTTGGTTTAAGGCGATCGGTCGCTAAAAACGTACCCTGATGTACCTAGTTGCATTTACAAGGTTTTGCTACTATGAAAGCCGTTGCTCATAGATGAATTATTGTGCTCTGCTTATTACTAAAATATATAAACATTACATAAAAGCTTTTAAATAAGCTTGTTCTAAAAATAAATACGTTGGAAAGGTATTACTTCAGATTTATTCAACTTTTTAAAGCCATGCTGCAGATATATTATGATTGCAGCGAGAACGGGTTGTCTCGACCGGGGGAGAATTAAGCTCTCACAGAATACCAGCGAAAACTGGGAGCTCAATGCTGCTGTAATTCGTATGGTGATTGTAGGGACCTGGAGACACTATTCATTGGATACGAGGCATTCCATCTCAGTTCTTAAGGGTGACAACGCATCAGAATTGTAATCTAGAGAATGGACTGCATTGGAAAATATATCTAGATATCTATGAGTCACAGTACCTACTTACATCAGGGCAGTAATGTTGTTCTCGTTTGTTACTTTTATTCTATTTAAATAATAACGCACGGGCAGTTTTCCTTCTTTTCCGGTCACAACTCAATTACTTTAATGACAAACAGTTGAAAACAATCTGAAATATATTCAATTGCCACCTACTGGTGACGTAATAAAATCCACTACGTCTCGTGGACGTCGTAAGAGGCGACAGAGGAACCTATAAAAAAACAGAAGATTCAAACAGAAGATGGATAAAATCTCAGTAGTATAAAACTACTGCAGTTGTTAACTAGCTCGACAAGCGTGACTTTTAAAACAAAGTGACTATATACTCTTTGGTGACTATCTACTACTATACTATTTTGGTATCGATGCATGAATAATAAAAAGTTTCTTCGGCTGTTAAGTAAAGCAACTATGGCAAATATTTCCCTATGGGGGATGCCTTTGTTCAGCAGCAAAGAAATTGAAGATAAACATAATGTATTCTTTTTGTCAGGGAATTAATGCTCTGCTTAATTAATAACTACGCTAATACAAAACAAAAAAATGATCCTTTAGTTTTAATAATTCAAAGTTATAAGTTCGTTCCAAAATTTAGACATAAGGGGAGATAACACACAGAAGTAGCGTGTACGTAATAGAGTCATGAGGCATCTGTATTATGGCTAGGGTCATGCTTTCGCAGAACACCAGCTCGAAACCGTAGAAAAATTTTGTTTTTCGTAAGGCGAGTGTAGAGAATTGAAGACTTTCTTTACGGGAAACGAGGCAACGAAGATTCCATATTCTTCTGCTTCTCGTCACATGCCATATGAAATACAGCAGCATTATACTGCTATTTGCCGCTGGTAGGTATTGAGTTGATATTCCTTGCTCGCTCGAATCAACGCATTCGTGCTACAGAAAAGAATACGCCTGCAGAAGGGCTCTACTAGGTTTTTTTTAACTTTTTGTAAGCCAGTTCTTGACACCTGGTGGTAAGTGGTGATGCAGCTTTAGATCGTAAATCGCACTGTCAGTTTAAGCGTAATAAATGCCTATTCACTCTTATCTTGATGACACCTAGATTGTATCCGGACAGAAAGATAGACGCTGGCAAATTATTCCACTCCTTTGCTGTACGCTTTATAAATTCGAAGTTAACTGTTTGGTTCTAATGCGTGGAATATTGACAACAAAGGGGTTAAGACCTAACGCCCGTCTGGTCGTCCGACGGTTGAAAGGAGAGGGAGGACTTAAAGCGTGCAATTCCTACGTACACTCTCCGAAATGCATCCTATAGAATACTGAAAAGCTGGTTACTCTGCGCCTGTATTAGAAGCTGACAAGGTTGGTTTCAACCAAATCACAGTCACCAATGAGCCTCTTAGCACGTCTTTGTACTGAGTCCAACGTTGCCAGGTAACATTTATCAGCACCAGCCCATATGTAACAGCAGTACTCCATGCACGACCGGACTTGCGCTTATATAAGGTAAGAAGCTGTCCCGGTGTGAAGAACCGCCACCCAAGAACACCAGGTTTCCTTGCGGCTGCTTTGGCTCTGGACTCAATGAACCACCTATAGTTGAGATTCGGAGAAAATTACATCCTAAAATTTGAAGGCGGTCAGTGTACACCTTTTTGCAATACTTGGCGGCTTGTTTAAAGGCTCTCTTCTTAAGGCTAACATCTGGAGCTTTGCGGTCTCGAGCATCGACCCAGGATAAGTACACTATGTGCTTTTTATTTTCAGCACGAGCGCACTCGGCGTTAAAACATGTGAGAGCTTTACCACCAATGGGCACGTCAGCAAAAGGGATGAAATACTCCATCGCTTGACGTATCTGATTGGTTGTGGTATCGGCGCAGCTCGACGTAAAGTATAAGGTTTATTGTATACATTAGAAGAACTATCATAATTTCGCATATTTCACAAGGAAATTATATCTTTAGCTTTAAGCAAATTTTATTCCGTGTTAACTACACAAGCATACAAGAGTTTTTAAGGTTTCTTAAAAAACTCTTTGAATAAGAATTAAGTATTTTTTATTTAACAAATCAAGGAACAGAGTGCCTTGTGCCACAGCATCCACTTGCCATCAAGTGAACTGTGCGCTAGCTCTACAACTTTATATAATTTATTCTTTATATAAAAAGAGTCATACACGCAATATTCAAAAATTTTATCTCTGGACCCCGTGTCTATATATCAAAATACCAAATGCAGTAGCATATAATATATTATCATCAGTTGAACTACCGCGAAAACATCGTATTCGAATTACGATCGAATTTTGACCACTGGCCGTCTACTGGTGAAACATAAGTATGTTGGTAAAAAGCGTCACGTCATTTTGAGATTTAATTTAGCTTGAAAATCCATCACGGGGAATTAGTAATCAGTGGACGTATTTTCAGCTTCATCCAATTCAACAACTCCAATTAGTCGTCGTGTCACACAGCCTTCGTCTAACGGACGTTTAAGGATCACGTATTGCAATCTTGGTTGTACTTTGTACGATTTATTTTTTTAAAGTGGAAGCAGACGGAGAGTACGTATCGTGGCGGTGTAAGTATATCCACTACCCCATGTAGTCCCGTGGGTGTTGCAAGAAGCGAAAGAAAGAAAGCGGAAGTTTACAAACATACCGTCTAATTGAGGTGTAAGAATATCCACTACCCCATGTAGTCCCGTAAGTGTTGCAAGAAGCGAAAGAAAGAAAGCGGAAGTTTACAAACATACCGTCTAATTGAGGTGTAAGAATATTCACTACGCCATGTAGTCCCGTGGGTGTTGCAAGAAGCGAAAGAAAGAAAGCGGAAGTTTACAAACATACCGTCTAATTGAGGTGTAAGAATATCCACTACCCCATGTAGTCCCGTGGGTGTTGCAAGAAGCGAAAGAAAGAAAGCGGAAGTTTACAAACATACCGTCTAATTGAGGTGTAAGAATATCCACTACCCCATGTAGTCCCGTGGGTGTTGCAAGAAGCGAAAGAAAGAAAGCGGAAGTTTACAAACATACCGTCTAATTGAGGTGTAAGAATATCCACTACGCCATGTAGTCCCGTGGGTGTTGCAAGAACCGAAAGAAAGAAAGCGGAAGTTTACAAACATACCGTCTAATTGAGGTGTAAGAATATTCACTACGCCATGTAGTCCCGTGGGTGTTGCAAGAAGCGAAAGAAAGAAAGCGGAAGTTTACAAACATACCATCTAATTGAGGTGTAAGAATATCCACTACGCCAAGTAGTCCCGTGGGTGTTGCAAGAAGCGAAAGAAAGAAAGCGGAAGTTTACAAACATACCGTCTAATTGAGGTGTAAGAATATCCACTACGCCAAGTAGTCCCGTGGGTGTTGCAAGAAGCGAAAGAAAGAAAGCGGAAGTTTACAAACATACCATCTAATTGAGGTGTAAGAATATCCACTACGCCAAGTAGTCCCGTGGGTGTTGCAAGAAGCGAAAGAAAGAAAGCGGAAGTTTACAAACATACCGTCTAATTGAGGTGTAAGAATATCCACTACGCCATGTAGCCCCGTGGGTGTTGCAAGAAGCGAAAGAAAGAAAGCGGAAGTTTACAAACATACCGTCTAATTGAGGTGTAAGAATATCCACTACCCCATGTAGTCCCGTGGGTGTTGCAAGAAGCGAAATAAAGAAAGCGGAAGTTTACAAACATACCGTCTAATTGAGGTGTAAGAATATCCACTACCCCATGTAGTCCCGTGGTTGTTGCAAGAAGCGAAAGAAAGAAAGCGGAAGTTTACAAACATACCATCTAATTGAGGTGTAAGAATATCCACTACGCCAAGTAGTCCCGTGGGTGTTGCAAGAAGCGAAAGAAAGAAAGCGGAAGTTTACAAACATACCGTCTAATTGAGGTGTAAGAATATCCACTACGCCATGTAGCCCCGTGGGTGTTGCAAGAAGCGAAAGAAAGAAAGCGGAAGTTTACAAACATACCGTCTAATTGAGGTGTAAGAATATCCACTACCCCATGTAGTCCCGTGGGTGTTGCAAGAAGCGAAATAAAGAAAGCGGAAGTTTACAAACATACCGTCTAATTGAGGTGTAAGAATATCCACTACCCCATGTAGTCCCGTGGGTGTTGCAAGAAGCGAAAGAAAGAAAGCGGAAGTTTACAAACATACCGTCTAATTGAGGTGTAAGAATATCCACTACCCCATGTAGTCCCGTGGGTGTTGCAAGAAGCGAAAGAAAGAAAGCGGAAGTTTACAAACATACCGTCTAATTGAGGTGTAAGAATATCCACTACCCCATGTAGTCCCGTGGTTGTTGCAAGAAGCGAAAGAAAGAAAGCGGAAGTTTACAAACATACCATCTAATTGAGGTGTAAGAATATCCACTACGCCAAGTAGTCCCGTGGGTGTTGCAAGAAGCGAAAGAAAGAAAGCGGAAGTTTACAAACATACCGTCTAATTGAGGTGTAAGAATATCCACTACCCCATGTAGTCCCGTGGGTGTTGCAAGAAGCGAAAGAAAGAAAGCGGAAGTTTACAAACATACCGTCTAATTGAGGTGTAAGAATATCCACTACCCCATGTAGTCCCGTGGGTGTTGCAAGAAGCGAAAGAAAGAAAGCGGAAGTTTACAAACATACCGTCTAATTGAGGTGTAAGAATATCCACTACCCCATGTAGTCCCGTGGGTGTTGCAAGAAGCGAAAGAAAGAAAGCGGAAGTTTACAAACATACCGTCTAATTGAGGTGTAAGAATATCCACTACCCCATGTAGTCCCGTGGTTGTTGCAAGAAGCGAAAGAAAGAAAGCGGAAGTTTACAAACATACCATCTAATTGAGGTGTAAGAATATCCACTACGCCAAGTAGTCCCGTGGGTGTTGCAAGAAGCGAAAGAAAGAAAGCGGAAGTTTACAAACATACCGTCTAATTGAGGTGTAAGAATATCCACTACCCCATGTAGTCCCGTGGGTGTTGCAAGAAGCGAAAGAAAGAAAGCGGAAGTTTACAAACATACCGTCTAATTGAGGTGTAAGAATATCCACTACCCCATGTAGTCCCGTGGGTGTTGCAAGAAGCGAAATAAAGAAAGCGGAAGTTTACAAACATACCGTCTAATTGAGGTGTAAGAATATCCACTACCCCATGTAGTCCCGTGGGTGTTGCAAGAAGCGAAAGAAAGAAAGCGGAAGTTTACAAACATACCGTCTAATTGAGGTGTAAGAATATCCACTACCCCATGTAGTCCCGTGGGTGTTGCAAGAAGCGAAAGAAAGAAAGCGGAAGTTTACAAACATACCGTCTAATTGAGGTGTAAGAATATCCACTACGCCAAGTAGTCCCGTGGGTGTTGCAAGAAGCGAAAGAAAGAAAGCGGAAGTTTACAAACATACCGTCTAATTGAGGTGTAAGAATATCCACTACCCCATGTAGTCCCGTGGGTGTTGCAAGAAGCGAAAGAAAGAAAGCGGAAGTTTACAAACATACCGTCTAATTGAGGTGTAAGAATATCCACTACCCCATGTAGTCCCGTGGGTGTTGCAAGAAGCGAAATAAAGAAAGCGGAAGTTTACAAACATACCGTCTAATTGAGGTGTAAGAATATCCACTACCCCATGTAGTCCCGTGGGTGTTGCAAGAAGCGAAAGAAAGAAAGCGGAAGTTTACAAACATACCGTCTAATTGAGGTGTAAGAATATCCACTACCCCATGTAGTCCCGTGGGTGTTGCAAGAAGCGAAAGAAAGAAAGCGGAAGTTTACAAACATACCGTCTAATTGAGGTGTAAGAATATCCACTACGCCATGTAGTCCCGTGGGTGTTGCAAGAAGCGAAAGAAAGAAAGCGGAAGTTTACAAACATACCGTCTAATTGAGGTGTAAGAATATCCACTACGCCAAGTAGTCCCGTGGGTGTTGCAAGAAGCGAAAGAAAGAAAGCGGAAGTTCACAAACATACCGTCTCATTGAGGTGTAAGAATATCCACTACACCATGTAGCCCCGTGGGTGTTGCAAGAAGCGAAAGAAAGAAAGCGGAAGTTTACAAACATACCGTCTAATTGAGGTGTAAGAATATCCACTACCCCATGTAGTCCCGTGGGTGTTGCAAGAAGCGAAAGAAAGAAAGCGGAAGCTTACAAACATACCGTCTAATTGAGGTGTAAGAATATCCACTACCCCATGTAGTCCCGTGGGTGTTGCAAGAAGCGAAAGAAAGAAAGCGGAAGTTAACAAACATACCGTCTAATTGAGGTGTAAGAATATCCACTACGCCATGTAGTCCCGTGGGTGTTGCAAGAAGCGAAAGAAAGAAAGCGGAAGTTTACAAACATACCGTCTAATTGAGGTGTAAGAATATCCACTACGCCATGTAGTCCCGTGGGTGTTGCAAGAAGCAAAAGAAAGAAAGCGGAAGTTTACAAACATACCGTCTAATTGAGATGTAAGAATATCCACTACGCCATGTAGTCCCATGGGTGTTGCACGAAGCGAAAGAAAGAAAGCGGAAGTTTACAAACATACGGTCTAATTGAGGTGTAAGAATATCCACTACGCCATATCATGGGTGACGTAAGTGACGTGACGGGCAGCAGCGTCTTCCTGATACAAATATAATAGCATTAAACTAATTGAGGTGTAAGAATATCCACTACGCCATATCACGGGTGACGTAAGTGACGTGACGGGCAGCAGCGTCTTCCTGATACAAATATAATAGCATTAAACTAATTGAGGTGTAAGAATATCCACTACGCCATATCACGGGTGACGTAAGTGACGTGACGGGCAGCAGCGTGTTCCTGATACAAATATAATAGCATTAAACTAATTGAGGTGTAAGAATATCCACTACGCCATATCACGGGTGACGTAAGTGACGTGACGGGCAGCAGCGTCTTCCTGATACAAATATAATAGCATTAAACTAATTGAGGTATAAGAATATCCACTACGCCATATCACGGGTGACGTAAGTGACGTGACGGGCAGCAGCGTGTTCCTGATACAAATATAATAGCATTAAACTAATTGAGGTGTAAGAATATCCACTACGCCATATCACGGGTGACGTAAGTGACGTGACGGGCAGCAGCGTCTTCCTGATACAAATATAATAGCATTAAACTAATTGAGGTGTAAGAATATCCACTACGCCATATCACGGGTGACGTAAGTGACGTGACGGGCAGCAGCGTGTTCCTGATACAAATATAATAGCATTAAACTAATTGAGGTGTAAGAATATCCACTACGCCATATCACGGGTGACGTAAGTGACGTGACGGGCAGCAGCGTCTTCCTGATACAAATATAATAGCATTAAACTAATTGAGGTATAAGAATATCCACTACGCCATATCACGGGTGACGTAAGTGACGTGACGGGCAGCAGCGTGTTCCTGATACAAATATAATAGCATTAAACTAATTGAGGTGTAAGAATATCCACTACGCCATATCACGGGTGACGTAAGTGACGTGACGGGCAGCAGCGTGTTCCTGATACAAATATAATAGCATTAAACTAATTGAGGTGTAAGAATATCCACTACGCCATATCACGGGTGACGTAAGTGACGTGACGGGCAGCAGCGTCTTCCTGATACAAATATAATAGCATTAAACTAATTGAGGTGTAAGAATATCCACTGCGCCATATCACGGGTGACGTAAGTGACGTGACGGGCAGCAGCGTCTTCCTGATACAAATATAATAGCATTAAACTAATTGAGGTGTAAGAATATCCACTGCGCCATATCACGGGTGACGTAAGTGACGTGACGGGCAGCAGCGTCTTCCTGATACAAATATAATAGCATTAAACTAATTGAGGTGTAAGAATATCCACTGCGCCATATCACGGGTGACGTAAGTGACGTGACGGGCAGCAGCGTCTTGCTGGTAACAATTCAAAATAATGAAAAAGGAGATGTTTAGCATATTTTTTATTTTTTGGATAGTAATTTAAAAAATGTATTAGCAATGCTGTTTTAACCAATAATTGGTGGTGTTTTACGAGTTTTGAAGGTGTCAGGACATCTCACTTAATCCCGTGGGTGTCGTAAGAGGTGACAGAGCGAAGCTAAAACTGAATATTTGCAGTAGCGTCTTCCTGATAAGGACCAGACAGAAGGAAGGTACAGGACCTATCAAAACACAAATCTGATTTAACTTATGTGTAACTGAAATGAGTTCAAAACTACTTAACACGAAGCCTATGAAAATAAATATTTGTTATAGTCGATGAAGTACAAGGTGGACCTTTTAACACTATTCAGACATTTAACTAACACTATAACTATGTGGGTAGGTTCTGTTCGGATTAATGCTCCGTCGCAAATTAAACTGCTTAATTTTTTCTCTTAATTACTTTTAAAGTAATAAATTTGTAGAATGAAAGAAATAAATTTTGCTATGCGATAAAAATAGTCGCCCCTTATGAAATCCACGAGACGAAATAGGGAGATTGACACTATCAAACAACACAAACAAAAATATTTAAAAATTTAAAATATATAACTTATGTTTGCCCGGTTCGAAAACTAAGTCTTTAAGTTTAATAATTATGCTTATATAATGTGAAAGGAGTCGCTGTTTGTTTCAGTATACTCATTAAATATCTTCACTAAATTCAGGCGAGAACTTACCTCTTGGTGAGGTTGAGCAAACACTCGAACAGCACTAAAGCCAAGGGACACGACGTACGCATTAGCTACTAAAATCAGGTTCATTGAATGCAGTATAAGAGCTAACCCAGAGCAAACATTTACGGAGTAGGTTAAAAACTTATTTATCTAGATATTACCGTAGAAAATAAGTGATTTGTACTCAAATAGTTGTACTGTAACAAATATAGAAACCACGTTCGTAAAACTTAAGAGAATATGAATATGATAGAGCCATGCTGCTTGTAGCACGAATGGGGCGGCTCGACCGGGGAAGGGCCACGCTCTCACAGAATACCAGCGTAAAATAGTAGGTTAATGCTGCTGTGTTTCGTATGGTGAGTGTAGAGAACCAAAGACTCTTTTTACTGGAAACAAGGCATTCCATCTTAGTCCTAACGGGTGACAACGCATCTGCAATTTGATTCGTAATCGAGGATAGATGCAGATGTCTATGGGCCACAGCAATCACTTACCATCAGGTGGACTGGGTGCTCGTTTGTCACACTATCCCCAAAAAAGTACAAATTCCTTAGTTTTAAGGTAAATTTTGGTCTGCCTGTCTGTCCGCACCAATCTTCCAAATGGCTGACCCGCTTGTGATGAAACTTTATGAACTGATAGAAAGCAATGCAAGGCGAGATCTGTGCTACATTTTATCCGAAAACGTTTTAGTTAAAAAAAAAGAAAAAAATAATAAATAGATGCTACCTAGGCGAAGTCAGGGCAGGGACGCTAGTCTTTAATAATTTTAGTTGTTTTGTAGAAACTGAGGGTTAAGATACGTAGACTCTTAATGGTTTCCTTTTTGCTAGAACTGTACTGCTTCGGAATCTTAATCTTGTGCCAACATTTGCAAAGTTGCGTCATTTATCAAATGTAAATTTGAAATTGGTCATAAAGTTTTTGGATAGTCACAAATATTTAGCAAAAATAATAATATAGAGAAAATAAAATAGAGAAATAAATATTATATAAGGAATGCTTCTGTGGTTTTGGCATGTAGGAGGAATGAATGAGGAAAAAGTGACCAATCGAAGTAAAAAGTAAAGTAAAGTAAGAAGTGAAAAGTATTGTGGAAGTATGGCCTATCGGCTAGGGACACTCTAGACGAAAGTTTATCTCGACCAAATTGGTGATATATTGAGAATGAGGTGTGTCAGAATCGTGAAAAATGGTTAAAAGAGGTAAAAGTTGATGTATACTCGTATGTTGTACGTGGTAGAGCCGTGCTGCAGCTATATTATAGTTGTAACATAAATGAGTAGGTTTGAACGGGGAAGTATCATATTCTCACAGAACACCAGCGTAAATAGCAGCTTAATTCTGTTGTCTTCCGGATGGTGAGTGTAAAGAACTGCCAACTCTTTTTACTGGTAACGTGTTAATTTTTAACGGAGGACAGATGTATATCCTTGATCTAGACTAGAGGATCAATTTACGATCAAGTGGACTGTGTGTTCGTTTGTCACCCTTATTCTATACAACAGCATTCAAGAGAAGAAATAATGTAACGAATTTTGTTGAGTCCCCACGATAAGAAAAATACGAATCAGACCTTCGTTTATTGTTCGTATAGAAACTCTTATTCTGTAAATAGCTGACGTAATAGAAACGATTGCTTGCACTTGCTAATAAGGAAGTTGAATTACGTTTTTAAGACGTACTTAAACCACAGAACAGCGCACATATTTCACTACAGAATCCATGCAATTAATATTTTAATATATTAGAACCGATCTTTGAATTCACAAATAAACAGACAAGTTACATTTATTTGTTAGAAAACAAATAACTAAATTTTTAAATCATCTAGCGTTTTCCCTAACAATTATTAGTACTGAATGATATGGACGGAAAATGGTATAATAATAAATAGAATTAGCCGCGCTGAGTATTGATAATACAGTGATTTATTAATTGATTGTAGTGTTACGAGCTCAGGGTTCGTGACAATAAAATTGCTGTCGGTAATTAAAGTGTCAATTTTGGTAATTCAATCGGCAGTTTTTATTGTCACGAACCCTAAGCTCGTAACAATTGGTGTCAGAAGTGGGATCATATCATACCGATTTTATCGAAGGACGACACGGGGGTGTCCGTACACGAATTCAACGCCAGCAGGAGACGGACCAGAGAAGATTTGGTGGTGCAACGCCGCAGACGTCGGAGGGCCAACTGCCGGCTATGGAGGCCAGCCCGTCAGCAGCTCCTAGACCTGCAGCATCTGACTTAGGTGCTCTCATGATGATGCTGCAGGAACAAGGCCGTCAGTCGGAAGAGCAGCTGCAGCGCGGACAGGAGGAGCAGGCCTGTCAGCTGAAAGAGCACATTAAGATGTCCGCATAGTTCATGAAATTATGCGTCAACTTCTATCAGTGGTTTCTCCTGAGACAACCAGATACCAGACTAGTCGATGAACTAGTTTGATGGCACTTTAAAACTTCCTCTTTTAGTTATGCAATTTATTTTAGATGTCTCTTGAAGAATTAAGGCACAATATTTTATATAATTCACATATATTTAATTTTTCTGTCTGTTATTGTGCAACTGATCTCCTGCTAAACGCCTGAAACGAGTTTGATGAAATTTTGGGTGTGCGTGATTAGGTTGATACGAGAATGGTTTAGATTTACAACTGGAACCGGTGCGAAGTTGTATAATATTACGAAGTATAAAATATAACATTAAAGAAATAGTTTTTTTCTCACCGGTTAAGCACCAAGATATTTTCGTAAATTTTTGGCAAAATATATATACAGATTAAAGTATTTTGATTGATTTATTACACTATATTATACTTTTATCATCACTATCAACATTACAGTCCTCCCCAAGCCCACTGCTTAACATAGGCCTCCTCAAGAAATGCAACAAAGCTTGGTCCAGAGCCACATGCATCCATCGACTTTCCTGTAGGGGCCACCATACACTTCGTCTCCCGGTGCGTGCCTGCCACTCAAGAACCTTTTTTCCTCATCGGTTGACAGTTTCTTTAGCTATATGGCCGGGCCATTGCCACTTCAGCTTACGTTCTCTCCATTTTCTGTGAAATGAGTACTGTTAGCCGGATGGCTTTTACAGCTTCATACTTTATCGGTCAAACCGACCGTACATAGCTCTACTATAACTCTAATCATAATATGATTCTACCTCTTAACATTTGAATGATTTTTTTTATTTATGTCTAAAAAAATGTAATCCCTATTGGTTTCTTTCTGATTCCTACTACCATAGAGTTATTTTCCAAACCAGTGATAATAAGAAATAACTTTCAATAAGTATTATGTAATAACTTACGTTGAATAAAAATTATTCTATTATAATCTATTCTATATACAATGTACAGCGAGAACGTATCTCCTGCGTTTTTTCATAATCGATTGTCATGTCTCCTCTTTTGAAATTTACTGAATAAGTACCTAAACATAATATCATTGTTATCAAAACAAAACTCATATCGTATCTTATCTTACTTGCCCCATGAGGCAATCTATAGAAAAACTTATGTTCAGCAACAGACTTTACTAGGCTGTAATGAAAACGGAATAGAAAAAACAGAATAGTATGATAGGTAACTCCCGCGCCGCGCGAGACTTAAATGACTACTTAACTGTTGCAAGGTTGTTACTATCTTTTTGCTTAACAGCTGAGTCTCATTTAGTTTTATAAGTAGTTATAATATTAAAAATATAATATTCTTTAATTTCCTCACAAAGAATCAACGTTCGTCAAAAAAAATCCAGCTTTACATTACAACAAATTCCAAATAACTAAAATACATGTAAATTAACACTGAGCATATGGTGTCAGCTCAGATGTAATTTATTTGATCTGATGTGATATGATAATAAATTTATTTATTTATTTTTTCTTTTAGACACCACAATACAGAAACATCAAGTTCAGTTAAAACTAATTAAAGTATGTACAATAGGCGGTCTTATCACTCTAAAAATGATTTCTTCCAGACAACCTTTGCGTAGAGGAGTGATGCAAACAAAAGTTAAAATAGAGGGGGGCATACAAAATAATAATAATAATAATAATTTTAAAAAAATACATACAAATAAAAATAAATGAAAGTTATATATAAAATATCATATAATAGATTAAATAAATAGAGTACGAAATAGGGAAAGTAATTTATCTAATAGCGTTCTAAATAATACGATTTAACAAGACTTTTGAAAGAGTGAAGAGATTTAGCACGACGAATATGGAGAGGTAAGGAGTTCCACAATCGCACAGCAGTTACGGTGAAGGATTTCTTGAAAAAGGAAGAAGAGTGCAACGGTTTAGAGAGAGAAAGATTGACGGAGGAACGAAGGAACCGATTATGGGTAAGAGAAAGATACTGGAAACAATTTTTTAAATAAAAAGGAGTAGAAGGATTAAACAGCACACTATACAACGCGGAGAGAATGTGAGTATTCCTGCGAAGGCGGATCGGGAGCCATTTGAGCTGTTTGCTAAATTCGGAGATACGATCATATTTGCGAAGCCCAAATATAGTAGGCAGAGACTACAGACTTCCATTTAGCACGATCCTGACATACCTTTCTCGCCTCTTCCACATTCATATACCTACGCATACATGCTCGTCGGTTAAGGGTACTCTTAATTTGGCCCATTTTTAGTATATCGCCAATTTGGTCGACAAACTTCCGCCTAGGACGTCCCTTTCCGACTCTTCCATTCACTTCTGCAACATATATTTGCTTTGTCAGTCTTTCCGCATTCATTACAAATTATTCATTATATTACATTCATTACATTCATTACATACATACATTACATTCATATCTCATTACAAATATATATAAATCTAAGTAAATATGTATTATTATATGTATGTATTATAATATATATAATTATAAAATAAATAATTCAAAAATAAATAAGTCATCAGTAAACTACCTGCCAGAATTATGGAAAGAAATGTTTAATTCACTTAACAATAAGTGAAGAAACGGAACGTTAACATACCATAGACACAAAAGTGAGAGGTGTTAATGTCAGATGAGCAAAGTGTCAAAGTAACAGTACATAAACTAGCAATTATCTACCTTACAATATATACTTTTATCACTAATACCAAACATTCCAAAGAAAAATTACAATAACAATTACCAACATACAAGAAAAATTATAACACTAAATAATAAACATTCCAAAGAGAGATTATTAATCATTACATTTTACTATCTAATCTACAATTAAAACAAGGAAAAGTAATGAAGATATAATGATAAAAAGAAAACTAAAATATGAAGTCCAGACAAAAGTTATAAAAGAATTACAAAAATTAATAAAATATAAAATAAAATTGTTTACGAAAAAGTTCACTTTTTACCGGCCCTCTTAGTACGCTGTGGTGCACCTTTATCTTCGGGGGCCTTATTTGCCTCAACCACAATAAGATAAACGGGTGAAGCAGAAGTTGACCCGTTGCATAATGCGTCAAGCTCAGACAAGGTCTCAAGTTGGTGCCTTGTGCCATCTGGAGTAAAGATATTGATAACTCCATCCCTGGTCCCACATTTGGTGATGCCATACCTTCGCCTAGCTTCTAGAAAAACACTGTGGCGCCTCCTTGTTAGAAACTCAGTCTGGGTTATACCTGTGCCCTTAAGTTTGGTTTTGGAGTACCAAACCTTGTCTCGCATCACAGTATCGCTGAATTCGACAACTACAGGCCTGGAAGATTTATCAGAAGGGCGTCCCAGATGATGACAACGGCGTATGGATGTTTTACTGAAACCTGGGACTAGGAGTTATTAGACTTAGGAGTATGGTCTCCGAGTGGGTGGGGGAGGGGGGGAGAGGGGGCGGAACCTCCCCCTGAAAGGAAAAAGTGCCGGAACCCCCCCCCCTTTTTATGAATTTTTAAAGTTTTGTTACATTTAAGGAAAATTCGCTTTCGTTTAATACAAAAGGGCGTCCGGGGACGAAAAACTCACATTCGGGTCCCGGTGGGAATGTGGGAGTATTCAGGGTGGGAAAAAACGGTGGGAATTAACACTATTTTGACTCTGCTTCTGCTCCAGCGCTGCGGGAAGTGCAGCCCTTTCGCCCTTGCGTAACTAAGCACAGGCAGCGTACGAGCCGTAGCGGCTGAGACTGGTCGCCGAAGGCGACCAAACAGCCGAAGCTGCGCAAGTGAGCTAGTGAGCGGGCGAGGGCTGCATTCCCTCCGCGCTTCCGGATTTTCATATACACTCTAGGGGTAAGAGCGCAAAGACCACGTGGAAGTTGGGGTTGACAAATTCGGTTTTATGATTTATACTTTCTGGCACTAGGGTTTGATCAACAAAATCAACAAAAGAAACGACCAAATATAATATTATAAAAACATTTATTTATATACATGGTTGATTACTTTAATTAGTTCCATAAAAGGATCCTTTTTCTTTCTTTGCACTGACCTTCTCCACAAATATTCTATAATAATATCTGAAAAGTTTTCCGGGTGGTTATAATTGTATTTACTGAAAAATCTTTTAACCACCCGCCATTGCGATTCCATTCTTTGAGTGTATGAGTGCCATCAGGGGCAACAAATGGGTTATCGGGATCGGAATGGTTCACCTTCTTGTGAATGTACCCATGTTCCCCCAAACAATCATAAGCCCTCCAGAAGTCGGTATGGACTGTGGTGCCCTCAACCACATGTTTTTTAATTAGGGGCACTAGTACGTCCGCTAACCTGTTTTCAGGGCACACCTCTATTCTTAAATCCTCACTTCCATCCTCAACGAGGCCGAGGATCCAGTGGCCCTCAATCTGCCTTCCTATAAACAATAATAAACAATTTAGAGTTAGTAAATATTCAAGATATTCATTTATTTATTTACTCTATTTTGTACACCAAAACCCAACAGTACAAAATTACAAAAAAAAAACAAATACAAAAGTACAAAATTTTATAGTAGAATATGTACAACAGGCTGTCTTACCACTCTGAAAGTGATTTCTTCCAGATAGTTTGGCTTTAAAAGGTATTCAAATGTATTAATTAAAAGATATTTTGAGTTTAAAAGTAAACTTTAAATAAATATATTGTTTCAGTCTGTAATATAAGAAAATCAAATTACCTTTATTATATTTCCATTTTCCAAATTTTGATTCGTCAATTTGGACTACTTTTCCTGGGCCACCAATCTTGCCGATGGCCTCTTGTTGCTCTATTTCGTAAATGATGACTGTCTCCTGGCAGTAATTGTACCAATCGCAGACAGTCCCCATAGATAAGCAGCCTCCCTCCATATCTTTTTCAGGGTCTTCGTGGATTGCATCTTCATAGCTCCAGCGATGCGCATAACAGTACATCATATAGAATACCCGTGGCAATGACATTTTAATATTTTCAAACTAGGTGCTAGGAGCTACCCTGGATCGGGCTCTGCAATTTCCTTTATTGCACATGAAGGAGCCTACATTTTTATTTTGCCCATATATTGTTATCTCTTTGTAATAATTATATTGTTATTTCGTTTTCGTATCATTTTTAAATGGACATAACCTCAAAACTAAAATTAACGATATCTCGAAAACTAAAGATTCCGGCATAAAAAACAGCTAGATGATAATTAATAGCGTCATTGCCTATCAACTAAAGCTAAAATGATCAAATAATTATGTTGTTATTACGTTTTCGTATCATTTTCAAATGGACATAACCTCAAACCAAAAATAACGATATCTCGAAAACTAAAGATTTCCGGCATAAAAAGCAGCTAGATGGTAATCAATAGCATCATTACCTGTCAACTAAAGCTAAAATTATCACTTAAATCGTGCAGCAGATTACTAAAGCCGACCCCTGATAAGTGTACTTATGACGGCGGTAGTATCCTCAGATTTTTCTTCAGGAACTCCATGGAGTAGGATCATCTTTCTGCAGCGAAGCATTTCACTACGATCCAGTTCTCTTCCCAAAGGATCTACTTGGTTATGCAAAGATGTTAAAGCAGCCAAGATGAATTTTCTAAAAGCATTAAAATCACCTGGTAGAGAAGATGAAGTTGTGGCAGCAGAACTAGATTGTTGCAGTTCCCGCTGAAAGTTATCCATTTGACTTTGGAATGACTTTGACATCTCCATAAGTGAACCTTTCAGTGCTTCCATGGTGAAAGTAGTAGTAAAGTGCAGTGATGTTAGAGAAAATACTTGGAAATAAGAGCTGGTAGGTAGTAATTTATTACATATAAATAATAAACATGAAATTCAAACTGTAACTATTTTTAAAATATATTTAAATCTAAGATGTCTAAAATGTGTACTACTCAATTAACCTACCCTCACAGAATCATCTAATCAAATAAATTTACTTATGAGAACGTATGTATTTATGGATATGGTAAAATAACCCATTGATAAAAAGCTTATTTACTTATACAAACGCATATATCTATTTATTTTACAAAAAAGAGAAAATAAAACTAAAAAAGACTGCTAGAAAGGTTTTATTAAAAGTCTACACAGTCTCAAACAAAGGTGATTGCGTAGCGCGGCGGTGGGCGTCCCCGACTCGGTCCGATCTGTCCGATTTAGTAAGTGTCGTTGTGTGCGTGTTGTGGCTCGTGCGTACGATACAACAAACGCAAACTTGACAAATTATATTAATATTCTACATTACATATTTCTCTTTTTATTAATATGTGGTAAAATTTGCCAATGGCTTTCAAAACCTAAAACTTATGAGTTAAAATTAATTAATGTAAGAGTATATATGTATAAAAAGAGTTTACTTTTCCATCTAGAATTTTGGAAAATCTATTATTAAATATATTGAATTACCTTAATCAAATGACAAACAGGGCTTAGAACCTTCTTTGTATGTTAAAAGTGACAAAGTTTTAAGTTTTATGTTATAAGTAAAATCTAAATTAAATAAAAGATAGAATAGATAGAAAAAAAATTGTGCGGTCGAGGGATGTAAGGAATCTTCTCTATTTGATGCGTTTTATCGGCTTTAAAGAGCAATTCATTTAACTGTATTTATGTACAAATAGGTACCTTATGTATTCAGCAAGTTGCGTAATGTTAAATGGCTTATTTGATAAGCCAGAAATAGATACCGGATTTAAACCAGGTATAGTAGATTGACAATATAGATGGTACATACAACACGTACGAATTAACTTGAGACTCCGCTGGAATGCGACCCACTTCCCGACTCCCCGCACCGCGTCCCGCGCTAGCCGTGCGCGCTCAGTACCGACAGCATTTTTGTTACGGATACGCGTCTCGACTCTAGTTCGATATTTTTGATAATTGTTTGTTGTTTGGTTTGGACTTTTGTTTGTTTTTGTTATACTTGAACATTATTTTATCTGTTTGGACGATCTAATGGACGGAATAGAACCGATCGTATACAGTGACAATGAATAATAAATATTATAATGAATCCTTATTAATATTCCTTACTTCTATTCCTTGATTTTACGTAGTTTGTGCTGTTCCGCTTATCCAAGATTGATTCACTTTCACCCTAATGTTGCCTGGGAGAGATTGCTTTTTAGCAATAAGGTCGCCTGTTATGCTTTGTATTTTTATTGTGTACGAATCTGCAACACTATTTATAGTGCAATAAAGTGTATAATAAATAAATTAATAATATTATAAATGAGAAAGTGTGTATGTTTATTTCTTTGTCCTTCCTTGACGCGTTAACTAAAAATAATATTATATATATTATAAAAAATAAATATTTAAAATATATAAAAATGGCAACAGTATATCACTTATTACTTCACCCCTTGCCAGAACATTTTATTTTGCTTTTATTAATAATCTCATGCAAATCTCAAAAATTTCAAATAAAAAATATTACGACGCATTATTTTGCACACCGTACATTGACAATTACGTCATCGGCCCAGGTCTCAAGTTAATTCGTACGAGTTATATATTTATGTGTAAAAAGTAGTTATTACTTGTACCAGAAGCAAATATACAATTCAAATAATAATATAATATAGTATATAAGTATGCATAATGTAATTTTATATACTTACTTGATGTTTTTGGACCAAACTCTGTGATAGAATTAAATGCGTAGGTATATTATGCTCAGACTGCCTTTTTTTAACTCTGTAGAAAGGAATATTATTTTGTCATCTACGATCAGACTTTTAATATAAAAACTTACGACCTTTTTCTCCTACATGAAACCAGTGAAATTAAAATGTGACACAACTTATACATTGGCGAATATTGTTGATGTTAATCAATCACTGCTTCTATATTTTTCTGACAATTTATTTGAGGCCGTCTTACAAGTAACATGCCTTTTTTTAAACACCCAAGAGCGCACAATATTACAGCATATTACCTAGTCATTTTGATATGTTATTACCCAGTCATTTTATTATAATGTATAAACACTGATTAATGAACCGAAACATGTTTCAGTCTTGACACGGCGCTGTCTGTCTATCTCAATCAATGATCAAAGATCAAAAACTTTATTAAACTTAATTTGTAAAAACGGTATGTGAAATAAGAATAGAAGGAGAGTTAATTGAGCAAGTGGATGAGTTTGTGAATTTGGGATGTGTATTTAGCAGGGATGGTAGATATGATAGGGAAATAGAACGACGAGTAAATGCAGGGAATAGAGTGAATGGGGCACTACACTCTATTATGAAGAACCAGAATGTGTCAAAACAGGCACGTATGGTAATTCATAATGCTGTGTTAGTCCCTACTTTAATGTATGGTAGTGAAAGCTGGGTGTGGCAGAAGAAGCACGAAAGTAGAATAAATGCTGTAGAAATGCGGTCTTTAAGGAATATGCTAGGGTTTAATCTGAATGACAGGGTGAGAAATTGCGTGATAAGAGATAAATGTGGTATGCAAGATGATGTTGTGACCAGGATTAAGAAAGGAATGCTTCGGTGGTTTGGTCACGTAGAAAGAATGAATGAGGAAAGAGTGACAAAGCAAATTTATATGGCAGATGTGAATGGCCGAGTCGGAAAGGGACGCCCTAGAAAAAAGTTTATCGACCAAATTGGCGATATTTTGAAAATGGGCCACGTTAGAAGTACCCTTAACCGACGAGCATGTATGCGTAGATATATGGATGTAAAAGAGGCGAAAGAGGTATGTCAGGATTGTGCCAAATGGAAGTCCGTAGTGTCTGCCTACCCCTCTGGGTGACAGGCGTGAGTGTTTATGTTGTACAAAAGGGGTTATTATAACATAAAGGAATTTATGGACGATAATAATCCCTGGGTAATGTGATCGCTACCAAGCTGTTTTTAATTTGTTCTAATAAAAGAATGCATCGTTACCAATAAAAATGTTCTCCGGTTTTCTACACTCACCATATGAAACATAACAGCATTAAGCTGCTTTTTCACGCTGATATTCTGTGCTAGTATGGTGCTATCTCGATATCTGTTATTTAAAAAAAGTCTTCTTCCGAGGACAGAGGTTTTTCCCGAACCTGTGGTCAATTAAAAAAAGTGACTTTCAATAAGTATTTATTATAATCTAATACTTTTTTTCTAGGATAGGGTGACAAACGAGCACACAGTCCACCTGATGGTAAGTGATTGCTGCTACCCATAGACATCTACATTTATCCACGATTACGAATCAGAATGCAGACACGTTGTCATCCGTGAAGAGTAATATGGAATGCCGCGTTTCCAGTAAAAAGGATCTCCCATTCTCTCCACTCAACATACGAAACAGCAATATTAAGCTACTCTTTCACGCTGGTATTCTGTGAGAGCGTGGTCCTTTCCCAGTCGAGCCGACCCGTTCGTGCTACAACTATACTACTAATATAACTGCAGCATGCCTCTACCACATATAAAAATGGAATTGGGAAATAGTTCGGAAATGACGATTTACTATAAATAAATACATTTTCATCAAGTTTTGTTTTATGTAACAGAACTAGTTAAAAATATCTTTATTACCATGTGATTGTAATATTATAAATATAAATGGACATATTATCCCTTTTGTCATCTTGGCTTTAATTTTTTTAATATAATGATATTAGGAATGTATACTCACAATTAATCAATACATGTCAAAATTTGAATCCAGAGAGGCACTATATTTCGCCGGAACTAGTGAAAATATTTTGCATCGATCCTAAAAGACCATAAATGCTGAATGTACCTACAAATTTGTTTTATGTCTAAACTATAATAGAGTTATAGTTATTAAACAGTGCACTATTTTAATTTATAATACAAGTGAAAACTATTAGAAAAGCGCTTTCAGTTTGTTTATAGGTTATTGTTAGATTCATATTTTAATTGTTAATTTCTTAGCACTTCGTCTAACGTTAAACTAGTAATACTAATGAAATGTACAGATAATTAGGAATTAATCGATATGCATATCATTAAGAATCACAAAAATTTGTGGTCGATCCATTCTACATACAGAAACAAATCGTCTCCTTTACATGGTTAAATCATACTACAATTATAAGGTAGCTATTATATTTGTAGCACGAACGTCTCACCTTGACTGGGTACTGTAGGCTTGTCTGTTGTCTTATAAATCTACATAAAAGAAGTACGACGAGAAGAGAAACTTATATATACACAACTAACACTTCATCATCATCATCATTACAGCCCTTCAAGCCACTGCTGAAAATTGGCCTCCCTTAAGGTATGCCACAAAGCACGGTCCTGAGCTACCTGCATCCATCGACTTCCTGCATGTCTTACCGGGTCGTCACTCCATCTAGTGGGAGGTCACCCTACACTTCGCCTACTGGTACGAGGCTGCCACTCGAGAACCTTTTTCCCCCAACGGTTAAATAACACTTATTTGTCTTTAATACCGCCGCGGCTCTAAACAATGTACTCTTAAAATGAAAGAAAAGGTCCAGTCTTTATACGTACTAAATACTATTATTATATATATAGATATTTTAAAAATAGTTACAGTTTGAATTTCATGTTTATTATTTATATGTAATAAATTACTACCTACCAGCTCTTATTTCCAAGTATTTTCTCTAACATCACTGCACTTTACAACTACTTTCACCATGGAAGCACTGAAAGGTTCACTTATGGAGATGTCAAAGTCATTCCAAAGTCAAATGGATAACTTTCAGCGGGAACTGCAACAATCAAGTTCTGCTGCCACATCTTCATCTTCTCTACCAGGTGATTTTAATGCTTTTAGAAAATTCATCTTGGCTGCTTTAACATCTTTGCATAACCAAGTAGATCTTTTGGGAAGAGAACTGGATCGTAGTGAAATGCGTCGCCGCAGAAAGATGATCCTACTCCATGGAGTTCCTGAAGAAAAATCTGAGGATACTACCGCCGTCATAAGTACACTTATCAGCACTAAACTCCTAGTCCCAGGTTTCAGTAAAACATCCATAAGCCGTTGTCATCGTCTGGGACGCCCTTCTGATAAATCTTCCAGGCCTGTAGTTGTCAAATTCAGCGATACTGTGATGCGAGACAAGGTTTGGTACTCCAAAACCAAACTTAAGGGCACAGGTATAACCCAGTCTGAGTTTCTAACAAGGAGGCGCCACAGTGTTTTTCTAGAAGCTAGGCGAAGGTATGGCATCACCAAATGTTGGACCAGGGATGGAGTTATCAATATCTTTACTCCAGATGGCACAAGGCACCAATTTGAGACCTTGTCTGAGCTTGACGCATTATGCAACGGGTCAACTTCTGCTTCACCCGTTTATCCTATTGTAGTTGAGGCAAATAAGGCCCCCGAAGATAAAGGTGCACCACAGCGTACTAAGAGGGCCGGTAAAAAATGAACTTTTTCGTAAATAATTTTATTTTATATTTTATTAATTTTTGTAATTCCGTTAGAACTTTTCTCTGGACTCATATTTTAGTTTTCTTTTTATCATTATATCTTCATTACTTTTCCTTGTTAATTGTAGATTAGATAGCAAAATGTAATGATTAATAATCTCTGTTTGGAATGTTTATTATTTAGTGTGATAATTTTTCTTGTATGTTGATAATTGTTATTGTAATCTTTCTTTGGAATGTTTAGTATTAGTGATAAAAGTATATTGTAAGGTAGATAATTGCTAGTTAACGTACTGTAACTTTGACACTTTGACTCATCTGTTATACACCTCTCACTTTTGTGTCTATGGTATGTTAGTTCGGTAGTTGGTATGGTATGTTTGTGTCTATGGTATGGTAGTAGTGTTCGGAGTTCCAATTCCTTCGCCTTTGATTCTGCCTCTGATGGATTAAGCAGTATTGACAGCTTTGAAAGTATTGAACCCTTAAATATTATGTTAGATTCAACTTTTTCTGAATCTAACAAAAACTTTAACGCTATTCACATAAATGCTCAAAGTATTCCTGCTCATTACCCCGACATGTTGTCAAGTTTTAATAGCAAAAACATACACGCTATCCTTGTTTCGGAGTCGTGGTTAAAACCATGTCTTCCATCAACTTCCTACTCGCTTCCAGGTTTTCATTTGATTCGTAACGACCGTACCGATCGGGGCGGTGGTGGTGTTGCTATTTATCTGCGCTCACATATACCTTTTTCAGTAATTCAAGTTTCAAATGGTTCGCAGACTGGAAACGAAGCTGAATTTCTCTTTATCGAAGTTCTTCTTGGTCATACAAAATTACTTCTTGGAGTTTTTTACAGTCCCTCTCTCACTGTCGATTACTTAACCACGTTAGAAAATATTCTTGACAATCTTACACCTGTCTAATGTCACAGTATTATTATGGGTGATTTTAATACCTGTCTTTTAAAAAACAACGCTAGATCAATAAAACTTAAATCTATTATTGAAGCAGCAAATTTAAAACTTCTTCCTACTTCTGCCACACACTTTTTCCCGAACTGTGCCCCTTCTCTTCTCGACATAATGATTGTGTCTTTACCTGACCATGTTCTTAAATTTGGGCAACATGCTGCTGATTCTTTTTCCTATCACGACCTTTTATACTTGTCGTAAAAAATCCGTCCCCCTAAAGCTAAGTCAAGGATACTACTTCAGCGTAACTTTAGTGACTTGGATTTGGAGCAGCTTTTAAATGACGCTGTAAAGATTGATTGGAGTGTAGTCGTCAATGCGTCTACTGTTGATGAACAGGTTGCTTTGTTCAACTCTCTGTTAATTCAGCTTTACGACGTTCATGCTCCTGTTCGTCCAGTGCGTGTACAACATCCTCCCTCTCCTTGGCTGACCGATGATATAAAAAAATCATCCACATTAAAAATTGTGCCAAAGCTAAATACAAGTCAGCCCCTAGCGATTTGAATAGAGAGAAGTATAGATTAGTACGGAATCGTTGCAACAATCTGTGTAGAAAAGCACAACGACGCCATATCCATGAATCAGTACAAGATCCTGATCCTGCTAGGGTCTGGAAATTTCTTAAGTCCTTAGGAGTTGGGAAATTACGACAAAATCTCACACACCATAACCTTGATCTCAATCAACTTAATTTGCATTTCTCATCTTCGTCTTGCTTTAATAATAAAGCAAAACATAATACTTTAGATTCTCTTTCAAAAGCTCCCACTCCGGACACCCCTGTTTTAATTTTAGTCAATTTAACAGTTGTGATGTTAAGAGAGCCATAATGTCCATCCATTCAAATTCGATTGGTAGTGACTGCATTAGTTGGAAAATGGTCATCCCTCTCATTGATCTCCTTTTACCTATAATCACGTCTATCCTGAATAAATCACTGAATTCAGCTTTTTTCCCTTCAGCTTGGAAAGACGCATTTGTAGTTCCTCTTCCGAAAAAGTCAAATCCCTCCGGTTTTTCCGATTATAGACCTATCTCTATTTTGCTTTTCTTTTCCAAAGTTCTAGAACGTCTTGTGCACAATCAATTAAGCACCTATCTTTCAAAACACAATCTTTTAAATCCCTTGCAGTCCGGTTTCCGTCCTGGCCATAGTACGACTACTGCACTTTTACAAATCACTGATGATATTCGGTATGGTATGGAGAAACAAAAGCTTACTATTCTCACGTTGCTTGATTTTAGTAACGCATTTAATACTGTAGATTTTGATATCTTGTTAAGCATCCTACGCTCTCTCAACATATCTCCAACTGTAGTTGACTGGTTTCGAAGTTACTTGTTTGGTCGCCGACAGCGAATTCAGGTGCAAGAGGTTTTTTCCACCTGGATTACTACAGCTGCTGGTGTACCACAAGGTGGCGTGTTGTCTCCTCTCCTTTTTGCAATTTTCATTAACTCTATAAGTCATAATTTGTCCTCTTCCTACCACTTGTATGCTGATGATCTCCAAATCTATACTCAGTCCTCTCTTGAAGATCTATCTAAAGCAGTTGACACTATTAACGCTGATCTGACTTGAAATAGCCGTGATAAAAATAAGAAGCGGCTGGCTTGGCGTTAAGAAACAGGCATTAATATGATAAACCTAATGAAATAAGTGTCTAACGACCTTTCTACTTACAGTATTAGTGATTACAAACATGTCGGTACATAGCATACGACGCGCGGGCAAGTGGGGACGAAATTAGAATTTGAGCTGACTTACTCTATCCTCTTAAAGAAGATGTCCTGAGTGACCTACTGATCTATGAACGCACAGCCCAAAGCGCTTGACGTAGAAATCTGAAATTTGGACCGTACCTACGTACGTATGTACCCCTTAGGGTAAGTGATTTTGGATAATTCGACCCCTGAGAAGGTTAAATAAAGTGTAACAGTTTGTATAAAACTTTTATTTTACGGGAAAGGTAAAGAAATTTGAAATGTTGATTTCGGTTAGCAGAATTTGAAACGGACTACTATAATTGACGTTTCATAAATGAGATCTATTTTTTTTCTTTCAAAATAGGAATTTTTATTTATTTTAAGTGTGCAAATAATGCGTGTTGCCTGTTCCAGATCGTCCTTCACCGGTGGCCTCTGCTCAGGATTCTCCGCGTGTTATACTTCTTAATAAAGTCATTAGCAGTAGAATCTAAGTCGCCGACAAATTATAATAAAGCTGAATAGCTGAAGCTGCAATGAAGAAATGCAGGTGGCGTTAAAGAAACACAGTATGAGGTAAGCTGCACCTATAAAGGAATTATATTTTGAGGTGCCAACATTTGGAGATATGAAATACGCAAACACGGACTGAATCACCGCGGTAGACTAATCCTCCTATGATACTTTCAGGAATGAGTAAACGCCCGTAACCATAATCAAAACGAATAAAATCTGTAACTTTATTCTACTCTTTATACCACTAAATATAAAGAAAAATGTTTTTTTTTTTGAAAAGTGCGTTCTGCATATACTCACCAAAAATTCCCAAAACGTTGACACTATTGACACGGCTACTCTATTTCATGGGATCTAAGTAAGAAAAAGCTGAGTCACCTCCAATTGCCTAAATTAAATTAAGATTAATATGTACTTAGTTAGAGTGAAGCTGCAGTCTTCAACAGATATGACAGCATAAAGCCAACTGAACAGACAGATCTCCAAATGCAAGTGGCGGCACTTACGCAATTTTAATACTGCTCGTATTGAAGAAGCGATCGAGTGGAACCAGGGCTCCAAAGTCTTTGGCAGAAATCTGTCCGCCAGAAAGAGCCAACTGTAAAAGTTTAACACCGAGTGTGGCAGCATACTTTCCGGGACACCAGAGATTTTAAGTGAGATTGAGAGGTTCTACGGGCAGCTGTACACATCATATTTGGAGCTACACGCAATTATAAGTAACGATCCAAGAGCAGATTGTACAGAAGACCGAAGAAGAAAACTTGGTACTTTGCGTTATGTGGACTATGAGAAAGCCTTTGATTCCGTCGAAATTTGGGCGGTGCTACAGTCCCTTCAGCGGTGCCAAGTTGACTGTCGGTATATCGAAGTGCTGAAGTGTTTGTACAGTAGGGCTACGATGGCTATCCGAATACAGAACCAGAGTACGAAACCTATCCAACTGCAGAGAGGTGTAAGACATGGTGACGTTAAATCGTCGAAACTCTTCATCGCTGCATTGAAAGACGTTTTCAAGCTACTGTACTGGAAAAGGTACGGGATTAACATCAATGACAACTACATCACTCACCTTCGATTTGTCGACGAAATAATCTTTATGGCAGAATTGCTGAAGGACATAAGCACGGATAGTTCTTAAGATGAACATGTACAAAACAAAGACCACGTTTAATGTCCATGTACCTATGCCTGTAGTTGTTGGGAGCACTATACTCTAAGTTGTTGATGATTACGTTTACCTGGGATAAATAGTCCGAATAGGTAAGTTCAACTTCGGACGAGAGGTCAAGTGACAGGAAATTACGATACATCTTCTAGACAGAAATACCCCAAAACCTGAAAATTAGATTGTACAACGAGAGTGTGGTGCCAGTGATGACTGAGGCAGTATCTTCCAGACAACAAATCAAAATAATAAATAAAGCTAGCCCACCTGATAGCTATGGTAATTGTAATGGGCAAGGTTGCGTGGCAGCTATGGTAAAGGTAATCGGCGAGGTCTATGCTCTGCACTTGTTGGTATGGGGTTATTACACGAAAAATTAAGTAAGGTATCTTGAAATTTATTTATTAACCAAATGAAAACGAAACATAATATCGTTAATACAAAGAGAACAAAAGTACTCAAAGAGCATAATTTTAATCAACGGAACAAAAGCTTTTTGCTCTTATTAAATAAAGCGCAGAGATTATAATATATTCTTTGTTAGTAAAGATGATATAAGAGTTTAAAAAAACTTAAACTACACGCATTGACTGTAGGCTATGATAATCCTGATGATTATTGTATTTTAAGTTTTGTCGCGATGTAAATTGGTGAAATCTAGCGCCTGGAACTAATCCGAACTTTTCCTGAGAGCACAACTTGAAGGAGTTTCAAAAGGCGAATCCAAACTTACGACGATATTTTAAAACATAAAAAACATTAAAAAGAAACGAAACTCAAAATTTATTCAATATTACCTTATAAAAATAAGATTAAAGCGTTCAGGAGACGTCAGCTTAAAATTGTCACATTTTGGTGGTTTAAGGCGATCGGTCGCTAAAAACGTACCCTGATGTACCTAGTTGCATTAACAAGGTTTTGCTACTATGAAAGCCGTTGCTCATAGATGAATTATTGTGCTCTGCTTATTACTAATATATATAAACATTACATAAAAGCTTTTAAATAAGCTTGTTCTAAAAATAAATACGTTGGAAAGGTATTACTTCAGATTTATTCAACTTTTTAAAGCCATGCTGCAGATATATTATGATTGCAGCGAGAACGGGTTGTCTCGACCGAGGGAGAATTAAGCTCTCACAGAATACCAGCGAAAACTGGGAGCTCAATGCTGCTGTAATTCGTGTGGTGATTGTAGGGACCTGGAGACACTATTCATTGGATATGAGGCATTCCATCTCAGTTCTTAAGGGTGACAACGCATCAGAATTATAATCTAGAGAATGGACTGCATTGGAAAATAAATCTAGATATCTATGAGTCACAGTACCCACTTACATCAGGGCAGTAATGTTCTCGTTTGTTACTTTTATTCTATTTAAATAATAACGTACGGGCAGTTTTCCTTCTTTCTCGGTCACAACTCAATTGCTTTAATGACAAACAGTTGAAAACAATCTGAAATATATTCAATTGCCACCTACTGGTGACGTAATAAAATCCACTACGTCTCGTGGACGTCGTAAGAGGCGACAGAGGAACCTATAAAAAAACAGAAGATTCAAACAGAAGATGGATAAAATCTCAGTAGTATAAAACTACTGCAGTTGTTAACTAGCTCGACAAGCGTGACTTGTAAAACAAAGTGACTATATACTCTTTGGTGACTATCTACTACTATACTATTTCGGTATCGATGCATGAATAATAAAAAGTTTCTTCGGCTGTTAAGTAAAGCAACTATGGCAAATATTTCCCTATGGGGGATGCCTTTGTTAAGCAGCAAAGAAATTGAAGATAAACATAATGTATTCTTTTTGTCAGGGAATTAATGCTCTGCTTAATTAATAACTACGCTAATGCAAAACAAAAAAATGATCCTTTAGTTTTAATAATTCAAAGTTATAAGTTCGTTCCAAAATTTAGACGTAAGGGGAGATAACACACAGAAGTAGCGTGTACGTAATTGAGTCATGATGCATCTGTATTATGGCTAGGGTCATGCTTTCGCAGAACACCAGCTCGAAATCGTAGAAAAATTTTGTTTTTCGTAAGGCGAGTGTAGAGAATTGAAGACTATCTTTACGGGAAACGAGGCAACGAAGATTCCATATTCTTCTGCTTCTCGTCACATGCCGTATGAAATACAGCAGCATTATACTGCTATTTGCCGCTGGTAGGTATTGAGTTGATATTCCTTGCTCGCTCGAACCAACGCATTCGTGCTACAGAAAAGAATACGCCTGCAGAAGGGCTCTACTAGGTTTTTTTTAACTTTTTGTAAGCCAGTTCTTGACACCTGGTGGTAAGTGGTGATGCAGCTTTAGATCGTAAATCGCACTGTCAGTTTAAGCGTAATAAATGCCTACTCACTCTTATCTTGATGACACCCAGATTGTATCCGGACAGAAAGATAGACGCTGGCAAATTATTCCACTCCTTTGCTGTACGCTTTATAAATTCGAAGTTAACCGTTTGGTTCTAATGCGTGGAATATTGACAACAAAGGGGTTAAGACCTAACGCCCATCTGGTCGTCCGACGGTTGAAAGGAGAGGGAGGACTTAAAGCGTGCAATTCCTACGTACACTCTCCGAAATGCATCCTATAGAATACTGAAAGGCTGGTTACTCTGCGCCTGTATTAGAAGCTGACAAGGTTGGTTTCAACCAAATCACAGTCACCAATGAGCCTCTTAGCACGTCTTTGTACTGAGTCCAACGTTGCCAGGTAACATTTATCAGCACCAGCCCATATGTAACAGCAGTACTCCATGCACGACCGGACTTGCGCTTATATAAGGTAAGAAGCTGTCCCGGTGTGAAGAACCGCCACCCAAGAACACCAGGTTTCCTTGCGGCTGCTTTGGCTCTGGACTCAATGAACCACCCATAGTTAAGATTCGGAGAAAATTCCACCCCAAAATTTGAAGGCGGTCAGTGTACACCTTTTTGCAATACTTGGCGGCTTGTTTAAAGGCTCTCTTCTTAAGGCTAACATCTGGAGCTTTGCGATCTCGAGCATCGACCCAGGATAAGTACACTATATGCTTTTTATTTTCAGCACGAGCGCACTCGGCGTTAAAACATGTGAGAGCTTTACCACCAATGGGCACGTCAGCAAAAGGGATGAAATACTCCATCGCTTGACGTATCTGATTGGTTGTGGTATCAGCGCAGCTCAACGTAAAGTATAAGGTTTATTGTATACATTAGAAGAACTATCATAATTTCGAATATTTCACAAGGAAATTATATCTTTAGCTTTAAGCAAATTTTATTCCGTGTTAAGTACACAAGCATACAAGTTTTTAAGGTTTCTTAAAAAACTCTTTGAATAAGAATTAAGTATTTTTTTAACAAATCAAGGAACAGAGTGCCTTGTGCCACGCATCCACTTGCCATCAAGTGAACTGTGCGCTAGCTCTACAACTTTATATAATTTATTCTATATATAAAAAGAGTCATACACGCAATATTCAAAAATTTTATCTCTGGACCCCGTGTCTATATATCAAAATACCAAATGCAGTAGCGTATAATATATTATCATCAGTTGAACTACCGCGAAAACATCGTATTCGAATTACGATCGAATTTTGACCACTGGGCGTCTACTGGTGAAACATAAATATGTTGGTAAAAAGCATCACGTCATTTTGAGATTTAATTTAGCTTGAAAATCCATCACGGGGAATTAGTAATCAGTGGACGTATTTTCAGCTTCATCCAATTCAACAACTCCAATTAGTCGTCGTGTTACACAGCCTTCGTCTAACGGACGTTTATGGATCATGTATTGCAATCTTGGTTGTACTTTGTACGATTTATTTTTTTAAAGTGGAAGCAGACGGAGAGTACGTATAGTGGTGGTGTAAGAATATCCACTACCCCATGTAGTCCCGTGGGTGTTGCAAGAAGCGAAAGAAAGAAAGCGGAAGTTTACAAACATACCGTCTAATTGAGGTGTAAGAATATCCACTACGCCATGTAGTCCCGTGGGTGTTGCAAGAAGCGAAAGAAAGAAAGCGGAAGTTTACAAACATACCGTCTAATTGAGGTGTAAGAATATCCACTGCGCCATATCATGGGTGACGTAAGTGACGTGACGGGCGGCAGCATCTTGCTGGTAACAATTCAAAATAATGAAAAAGGAGATGTTTAGCATATTTTTTATTTTAGGGATAGTATTTTTAAAAAATGTATTAGCAATGCTGTTTTAACCAATAATTGGTGGTGTTTTACGAGTTTTGAAGGTGTCAGGACATCTCACTTAATCCCGTGGGTGTCGTAAGAGGTGACAGAGGGAAGCTAAAACTGAATATTTGCAGTAGCGTCTTCCTGATAAGGACCAGACAGAAGGAAGGTACAGGACCTATCAAAACACAAATCTGATTTAACTTATGTGTAACTGAAATGAGTTCAAAACTACTTAACACAAAGCCTTTGAAAATAAATATTTGTTATAGTCGATGAAATACAAGGTGGACCTTTTAACACTATTCAGACATTTAACTAACACTATAACTATGTGGGTAGGTTCTGTTCGGATTAATGCTCCGTCGCAAATTAAACTGCTTAATTTTTTCTCTTAATTACTTTTAAAGTAATAAATTTGTAGAATGAAAGAAATAAATTTTGCTATGCGATAAAAATAGTCGCCCCTTATGAAATCCACGAGACGAAATAGGGAGATTGACACTATCAAACAACACAAACAAAAATATTTAAAAATTTAAAATATATAACTGATGTTTGCCCGATTGGAAAACTAAGTCTTTAAGTTTAATAATTATGCTTATATAATGTGAAAGGAGTCGCTGTTTGTTTCAGTATACTCATTAAATATCTTCACTAAATTCAGGCGAGAACTTACCTCTTGGTGAGGTTGAGCAAACACTCGAACAGCACTAAAGCCAAGGGACACGACGTACGCATTAGCTACTAAAATCAGGTTCATTGAATGCAGTATAAGAGCTAACCCAGAGCAAACATTTACGGAGTAGGTTAAAAACTTATTTATCTAGATATTACCGTAGAAAATAAGTGATTTGTACTCAAATAGTTGTACTGTAACAAATATAGAAACCACGTTCGTAAAACTTAAGAGAATATGAATATGATAGAGCCATGCTGCTTGTAGCACGAATGGGGCGGCTCGACCGGGGAAGGGCCACGCTCTCACAGAATACCAGCGTAAAATAGTAGGTTAATGCTGCTGTGTTTCGTATGGTGAGTGTAGAGAACCAAAGACTCTTTTTACTGGAAACAAGGCATTCCATCTTAGTCCTAACGGGTGACAACGCATCTGCAATTTGATTCGTAATCGAGGATAGATGCAGATGTCTATGGGCCACAGCAATCACTTACCATCAGGTGAACTGGGTGCTCGTTTGTCACACTATCCCCAAAAAAAATACAAATTCCTATGTTTCAAGGTAAATTTTGGTCTGCCTGTCTGTCCGCACCAATCTTCCAAATGGCTGAACCGCTTGTGATGAAACTTTATGAACTGATAGAAAGCAATGCAAGGCGAGATCCGTGCTACATTTTGTCCGAAAACGTTTTAGTTAAAAAAAAAAAGAAAATAATAATAAATAGATGCTACCTAGGCGAAGTCAGGGCAGGGACGCTAGTCTTTAATAATTTTAGTTGTTTTGTAGAAACTGATGGTTAAGATACGTAGACTCTTAATGGTTTCCTTTTTGCTAGAACTGTACTGCTTCGGAATCTTAATCTTGTGCCAACATTTGCAAAGTTGCGTCATTTATCAAATGTAAATTTGAAATTGGTCATAAAGTTTTTGGATAGTCACAAATATTCAGCAAAAATAATAATATAGAGAAAATAAAATAGAGAAATATATATTATATAAGGAATGCTTCTGTGGTTTTGGCATGTAGGAGGAATGAATGAGGAAAAAGTGACCAATCGAAGTGAAAAGTAAAAAGTAGAGTAAAGTAAGAAGTGAAAAGTATTGTGGAAGTATGGCGTATCGGCTAGGGACACTCTAGACGAAAGTTTATCTCGACCAAATTGGTGATATATTGAGAATGAGGTGTGTCAGAATCGTGATAAGTGGTTAAAAGAGGTAAAAGTTGATGTATACTCGTATGTTGTACGTGGTGGAGCCATGCTGCAGCTATATTATGGTTGTAAAATAAATGAGTAGGTTCGAACGGGGAAGTATCATATTCTCACAGAACACCAGCGTAAATAGCAGCTTAATTCTGTTGTCTTCCGGATGGTGAGTGTAAAGAACTGCCAAATCTTTTTACTGGTAACGTGTTAATTTTTAACGGAGGACAGATGTATGTCCTTAATCTAGACTAGAGGATCAATTTACGATCAAGTAGACTGTGTGTTCGTTTGTCACCCTTTATCTATACAACAGCATTCAAGAGAAGAAATAATGAACGAATTTTATTGAGTCCCCACGATAAGAAAAATACGAATCAGACCTTCGTTTATTGTTCGTATAGAAACTCTTATTCTGTAAATAGCTGACGTAATAGAAACGATTGCTTGCACTTGCTAATAAGGAAGTTGAATAACGTTTTTAAGACGTACTTAAACCACAGAACAGCGCACATATTTCACTACAGAATCCATGCAATTAATATTTTAATATATTAGAACCGATCTTTGAATTCACAAATAAACTGACAAGATACATTTATTTGTTAGAAAACAAATAATTAAATTTTTAAATCATCTAGCGTTTTCCCTAACAATTATTAGTACTGAATGATACGGACGGAAAATGGTATGATAATAAATAGAATTAGCCGCGCTGAGTATTGATAATACAGTGATTTATTAATTGATTGTAGTGTTACGAGCTCAGGGTTCGTGACAATAAAATTGCTGTCGGTAATTAAAGTGTCAATTTTGGTAACTCAATCGGCAGTTTTTATTGTCACGAACCCTAAGCTCGTAACAATTGGTGTCAGAAGTGGGATCATATCATACGGATTTTATCAAAGGACGACACGGGGGTGTCCGTACACGAATTCAACGCCAGCAGGAGACGGACCAGAGAAGATTTGGTGGTGCAACGCCGCAGACGTCGGAGGGCCAACTGCCGGCTATGGAGGCCAGCCGTCAGCAGCTCCTAGACCTGCAGCATCTGACTTAGGTGCTCTCATGATGATGCTGCAGGAACAAGGCCGTCAGTCGGAAGAGCAGCTGCAGCGCGGACAGGAGGAGCAGGCCTGTCAGCTGAAAGAGCACATTAAGATGTCCGCATAGTTCATGAAATTATGCGTCAACTTCTATCAGTGGTTTCTCCTGAGACAACCAGATACCAGACTAGTCGATGAACTAGTTTGATGGCACTTTAAAACTTCCTCCTTTAGTTATGCAATTTATTTTAGATGTCTCTTGAAGAATTAAGGCACAATATTTTATATAATTCACATATATTTAATTTTTCTGTCTGTTATTATGCAACTGATCTCCTGCTAAACGCCTGAAACGAGTTTGATGAAATTTTGGCTGTGCGTGATTAGGTTGATACGAGAATGGTTTAGATTTACAACTGGAACCGGTGCGAAGTTGTATAATATTACGAAGTATAAAATATAACATTAAAGAAATAGTTTTTTTCTCACCGGTTAAGCACCAAGATATTTTCGTAAATTTTTGGCAAAATATATATACAGATTAAAGTATTTTGGTTGATTTATTACACTATATTATACTTTTATCATCACTATCAACATTACAGTCCTCCCCAAGCCTACTGCTTAACATAGGCCTCCTCAAGAAATGCAGCAAAGCTTGGTCCAGAGCCACCTGCATCCATCGACTTTCCTGTATGGGCCACCATACACTTCGTCTGCCGGTGCGTGCCTGCCACTCAAGAACCTTTTTTCCTCATCGGTTGACAGTTTCTTTAGCTATATGGCCGGGCCATTGCCACTTCAGCTTACTTTCTCTCCATTTTCTGTGAAATGAGTACTGTTAGCCGGATGGCTTTTACAGCTTCATACTTTATCAGTCAAACCGACCGTACATAGCTCTACTATAACTCTAATCATAATATGATTCTACCTCTTAACATTTGAATGATTTTTTTTATTTATGTCTAAAAAAATGTAATCCCTATTGGTTTCTTTCTGATTCCTACTACCATAGAGTTATTTTCCAAACCAGTGATTAATAAGAAATAACTTTCAATAAGTATTATGTAATAACTTACGTTGAATAAAAATTATTCTATTACAATCTATTCTATATACAATGTACAGCGAGAACGTATCTCCTGCGTTTTTTCATAATCGATTGTCATGTCTCCTCTTTTGAAATTTACTGAATAAGTACCTAAACATATTATCTTTGTTATCAAAACAAAACTCATATCGTATCATATCTTACTTGCCCCATGAGGCAATCTATAGAAAAACTTATGTTCAGCAACAGACTTTACTAGGCTGTAATGGTAACGGAATAGAAAAAACAGAATAGTATGATAGGTAAATCCCGCGCCGCGCGAGACTTAAATGACTACTTAACTGTTGCAGGGTTAGTAACAACCTTCTTTTTGCTTAACAGCTAAGTCTCATTTAGTTTTATAAGTAGTTATAATATTAAAAATATAATATTCTTTAATTTCCTCACAAAGAATCAACGTTCGTCAAAAAAAAATCCAGCTTTACATTACAACAAATTCCAAATAACTAAAATACATGTAAATAAACACTGAGCATATGGTGTCAGCTCAGATTTAATTTATTTGATCTGAAGTGATATGATAATAAATTTATTTATTTATTTATTTATTTATTCTTTTTTGTACACCACAATACAAAAACATCAAGTTCAGTTAAAACTAATTAAAGTATGTACAATAGGCGGTCTTATCACTCTAAAAGTGATTTCTTCCAGACAACCTTTGCGTAGAGGAGTGATGCAAACAAAAGTTAAAATAGAGGGGGGCATACAAAATAATAATAATAATAATTTAAAAAAAAATACATACAAATAAAAATAAGTGAAAGTTATATATAAAATATCATATAATAGATTAAATAAATAGAGTACGAAAAAGGTAAAGTAATTTATCTAATAGCGTTCTAAATAATACGATTTAACAAGACTTTTGAAAGAGTGAAGAGATTTAGCACGACGAATAAGGAGAGGTAAGGAGTTCCACAATCGCACAGCAGTTACGGTGAAGGATTTCTTGAAAAAGGAAGAAGAGTGCAACGGTTTAGAGAGAGAAAGATTGACGGAGGAACGAAGGAACCGATTATGGGTAAGAGAAAGATACTGGAAACGGTTTTTTAAATAAAGAGGAGTAGAAGGATTAAACAGCACACTATACAACGCGGAGAGAATGTGAGTATTCCTGCGAAGGCGGATCGGGAGCCATTTGAGCTGTTTGCGAAATTCGGAGATATGATCATATTTGCGAAGCCCAAATATAAAACTAATGCATAAATTTTGAATACGCTCAAGCTTATTAAGCTGCTCCTCGGTAATGTCAAGATAACAAATATCAGCACAGTCAAGAATAGGCAGAAGTAGAGACTGAGCGAGCGTAAATTTAGTTGCTGTGGGAAGGAAATTACGTAATCTACGTAAAGAGCTTAACGCAGCAAACATTTTTCTACCGACCTCATTAACCTGTGAGGTCCAAGACATACAGGAGTCAAGATACAACCCCAGGTTTTTAACCTTGTTACTGTAAGGGATTAGATTGCAGTCTAGTATAATAGGGGGTAGGGAAGACCAGTCAATTTTACCAATTAATCTAGAACTACCGATGACAATGACCTGAGTTTTGTTAGGATTAATCGTTAAACCATAAAATTTACTCCAATTCGAAATACAAGTCAGATCAGCGTTAATGTGTCAACTGCTTTAGATAGATGTTCAAGAGAGGACTGAGTATAGATTTGGAGATCATCAGCATACAAGTGGTAGGAAGAGGACAAATTATGACTTAAAGAGTTAATGAAAATTGCAAAAAGGAGAGGAGACAACACGCCACCTTGTGGTACACCAGCAGCTGTAGTAGTCCAGGTGGAAAAAACCTCTTGCACCTGAATTCGCTGTCGGCGACCAAACAAGTAACTTCGAAACCAGTCAACTACAGTTGGAGATATGTTGAAAGAGCGTAGGATGCTTAACAAGATATCAAAATCTACAGTATTAAATGTGTTACTAAAATCAAGCAACGTGAGAATAGTAAGCTTTTGTTTCTCCGTACCATACCGAATATCATCAGTGATTTGTACAAGTGCAGTAGTCGTACTATGGCCAGGACGGAAACCGGATTGCAAGGGATTTAAAAGATTGTGTTTTAAAGGATAGATGCTTAATTGATTGTGCACAAGACGTTCTAGAACTTTGGAAAAGAAAGGCAAAATAGAGATAAGTCTATAATCAGAAAAACGAGAGGGATTTGACTTTTTTGGAAGAGGAACTACAAATGCGTCTTTCCAAGCTGAAGGGAAAAAAACTGAATTCAGTGTATTATTCAGGATAGACGTGATTATAGGTAAAGGGAGATCAATGAGAAGGATGACCATTTTCCGACTAATGCAGTCACTACAAATCGAATTTGAATGGATGGCATTATGGCTCTCTTAACATCACAACTGTTAAATTGGCTAAAATTAAAAGCAGAGGTGTCCGGAGTGGGAGCTTTTGAAAGAGAATCTAAAGTATTATGTTTTGCTTTATCGTTAATTCTAGACGAAGTTGAGAAATACAAATTAAGTTGATTGAGATCCAGGTTATGGTGTGTGAGATTTAGTCGTAATTTCCCAACTCCTAAGGACTTAAGAAATTTCCAGACCCTAGCAGGATCAGGATCTTGTACTGATTCATGGATATGGCGTCGTTGTGCTTTTCTACACAGATTGTTGCAACGATTCCGTACTAATCTATACTTCTCTCTATTCAAATCGCTAGGAACTGACTTGTATTTAGCTTGGCACAATTTTTAATATGGATGATTTTTTTATATCATCGGTCAGCCAAGGAGTGGGAGGATGCTTTACACGCACTGGACGAACAGGAGCATGAACGTCGTAAAGCTGAATTAACAGAGAGTTGAACAAAGCAACCTGTTCATCACCAGTAGACGCATTGACGACTACACTTCAATCAATCTTTACAGCGTCATTTAAAAGCTGCTCCAAAGCCAAGTCACTAAATTAACGCTGAAGTAGTATCCTTGACTTAGCTTTAGGGGGACGGATTTTGTACGACAAGTATAAAAGGTCGTGATAGGAAAAAGAATCAGCAGCATGTTGCCCAAATTTAAGAACGTGGTCAGGTAAAGACACAAACATTATGTCGAGAAGAGAAGGGGCACAGTTCGGGAAAAAGTGTGTGGCAGAAGTAGGAAGAAGTTTTAAATTTGCTGTTCAATAATACATTTAATTTTTATTGATCTAGCTTCGTTTTTTAAAAGACAGGTATTAAAATCGCCCATAATAATACTGTGACAATAGATAGGTGTAAGATTGTCAAGAATATTTTCTAACGTGGTGAAGTAGTCGACAGTGAGAGAGGGACTGTAAAAAACTCCGAGAAGTAATTTTGTATGACCAAGAAGAACTTCTATAAAGAGAAATTCAGCTTCGCTTCCAGTCTGCGAACCATTTGAAACTTGAATTACTGAAAAAGGTATATGAGAGCGCAGATAAATAGCAACAACACCACCGCCCCGATCGGTACGGTCGTTTCGAATCAAACGAAAACCTGGAAGCGAGTAGGAAGTTGATGGAAGACATGGTTTTAACCACGACTCCGAAACAAGGATAGCGTGTATGTTTTTGCTATTAAAACTTGACAACATGTCGGGGTAATGAGCAGGAATACTTTGAGCATTTATGTGAATAGCGTTAAAGTTTTTGTTAGATTCAGAAAAAGTTGAATCTAACATAATATTTAAGGGTTCAATACTTTCAAAGCTGTCAATACTGCTTAATCCATCAGAGGCAGAATCAAAGGCGAAGGAATTGGAACTCCGAACACTATCATCTGAAGAAATCATATTAAATTATATCTGATTACTAAATATATGTAAAACTAAGTAAATATGTATTATTATATGTATGTATTATATATATATATATATATATATATATATATATATATATATATATATATATATATATATATATATATATATATATATATATATATATATATATATATATATATATACATAATTATAAAATAAATAATTCAAAAATAAATAAGTCATCAGTAAACCACCTGCCAGCATTATGGAAAGAAATGTTTAATTCACTTAACAATAAGTGAAGAAACGGAACGTTAACATACCATAGACACAAAAGTGAGAGGTGTTAATGTCAGATGAGCAAAATGTCAAAGTAACAGTACATAAACTAGCAATTATCTACCTTACAATATATACTTTTATCACTAATACCAAACATTCCAAAGAAAGATTACAATAACAATTACCAACATACAAGAAAAATTATAACACTAAATAATAAACATTCCAAAGAGAGATTATTAATCATTACATTTTACTATCTAATCTACAATTAACAAGGAAAAGTAATGAAGATATAATGATAAAAAGAAAACTAAAATATGAAGTCCAGAGAAAAGTTATAACAGAATTACAAAAATTAATAAAATATAAAATAAAATTGTTTACGAAAAAGTTCATTTTTTACCGGCCCTCTTAGTACGCTGTGGTGCACCTTTATCTTCGGGGGCATTATTTGCCTCAACCACAATAAGATAAACGGGTGAAGCAGAAGTTGACCCGTTGCATAATGCGTCAAGCTCAGACAAGGTCTCAAGTTGGTGCCTTGTGCCATCTGGAGTAAAAATATTGATAACTCCATCCCTGGTCCCACATTTGGTGATGCCATACCTTCGCCTAGCTTCTAGAAAAACACTGTGGTGCCTCCTTGTTAGAAACTCAGACTGCGTTATACCTGTGCCCTTAAGTTTGGTTTTGGAGTACCAAACCTTGTCTCGCATCACAGTATCGCTGAATTCGACAACTACAGGCCTGGAAGATTTATCAGAAGGGCGTCCCAGACGATGACAACGGCTTATGGATGTTTTACTGAAACCTGGGACTAGGAGTTTAGTGCTGATAAGGGGTTTTCTTTAGTAATCTGCTGCATGAATATATGGTCTCCGAGTGGGTGGGGAAGGGGGGAGAGGGGGCGGAACCTACCTCTGAAAGGAAAAAGTGCCGGAAACCCCTCCCCCCTTTTTATGAATTTTTAAAGTTTTGTTACATTTAAGGAAAATTCGCTTTCGTTTAATAAAAAAGGGCGTCCGGCGACGAAAAACTCACATTCGGGTCCCGGTGGGAATGTGGGAGTATTTAGGGTGGGAAAAAACGGTGTGAATTAACACTATTTTGACTCTGCTTCTGCTTCAGCGCTGCGGGAAGTGCAGCCCTGATTCTGTGAGGGTAGGTTAATTGAGTAGTACACATTTTAGACATCTTAGATTTAAATATATTTTAAAAATAGTTACAGTTTGAATTTCATGTTTATTATTTATATGTAATAAATTACTACCTACCAGCTCTTATTTCCAAGTATTTTGTCTAACATCACTGCACTTTACTACTACTTTCACCATGGAAGCACTGAAAGATTCACTTATGGAGATGTCAAAGTCATTCCAAAGTCGAATGGATAACTTTCAGCGGGAACTGCAACAATCTAATTCTGCTGCCACAACTTCATCTTCTCTACCAGGTGATTTTATTGCTTTTAGAAAGTTCATCTTGGCTGCTTTAACATCTTTGCATAACCAAGTAGATCTTTTGGGAAGAGAACTGGATCGTAGTGAAATGCTTCGCCGCAGAAAGATGATCCAACTCCATGGAGTTCCTGTTCCATTTTAGTTTTGAGGTTATGTCCATTTAAAAAAGGTACGAAAACGAAATAACAATATAATTATTACAAAGAGATAACAATATATGGGCAAAATAAAAATGTGGGCTCCTTCATGTGCAATAAAGGAAATTGCAGAGCCCGATCCAGGGTAGCTCCTAGCACCTAGTTTGAAAATATTAAAATGTCATTGCCACGGGTATTCTATCTGATGTACTGTTATGCGCATCGCTGGAGCTATGAAGATGCAATCCACGAAGACCCTGAAAAAGATATGGAGGGAGGCTGCTTATCTATGGGGACTGTCTGCGATTGGTACAATTACTGCCGGGAGACAGTCATCATTTACCAAATAGAGCAACAAGAGGCCATCGGCAAGATTGGTGGCCCAGGAAAAGTAGTCCAAATTGACGAATCAAAATTTGGAAAATGGAAATATAATAAAGGTAATTTGATTTTCTTATATTACAGACTGAAACAATATATTTATTTAAAGTTTACTTTTAAACTCAAAATATCTTTTAATTAATACATTTGAATACCTTTTAAAGCCAAACTATCTGGAAGAAATCACTTTCAGAGTGGTAAGACAGCCTGTTGTACATATTCTACTATAAAATTTTGTACTTTTGTATTTGTTTTTTTTTTTGTAATTTTGTACTGTTGGGTTTTGGTGTACAAAATAGAGTAAATAAATAAATGAATATCTTGAATATTTACTAACTCTAAATTGTTTATTATTGTTCATAGGAAGGCAGATTGAGGGCCACTGGATCCTCGGCCTCGTTGAGGATGGAAGTGAGGATTTAAGAATAGAGGTGTGCCCTGAAAACATCAGGTCAGCGGACGTACTAGTGCCCCTAATTAAAAAACATGTGGTTGAGGGCACCACAGTCCATACCGACTTCTGGAGGGCTTATGATTGTTTGGGGGAACATGGGTACATTCACAAAAAGGTGAACCATTCCGATCCCGATAACCCTCAAAGAATCGAATCGGAATGGCGGGTGGTTAAAAGATTTTTCAGTAAATACAATTATAACCACCCGGAAAACTTTTCAGATATTATTATAGAATATTTGTGGAGAAGGTCAGTGCAAAGAAAGAAAAAGGATCCTTTTATGGAACTAATTAAAGTAATCAACCATGTATATAAATAAATGTTTTTATAATATTATATTTGGTCGTTTCTTTTGATCAAACCCTAGTGCCAGAAAATATAAATCATAAAACCGAATCTGTCAACCCCAACTTCCACGTGGTCTTTGCGCTCTTACCCCTAGAGTGTATATGAAAATCCGGAAGCGTGGAGGGAATGCAGCCCTCGCCCGCTGTAACTAAGCACAGGCAGCGTACGAGCCGTAGCGGCTGAGGCTGGTCGCCGAAGGCGACCAAACAGCCGAAGCTGCGCAGGTGAGCTAGTAACTATTTTTAAAATATATTTAAATCTAAGATGTCTAAAATGTGTACTACTCAATTAACCTACCCTCACAGAATCATCTAATCAAATAAATTTACTTATGAGAACGTATGTATTTTTGGATATGGTAAAATAACATATTGATAAAAAGCTTATTTACTTAAACAAACGCATATATCTATTTATTTTACAAAAAAGAGAAAATAAAACTAAAAAAGACTGCTAGAAAGGTTTTATTAAAAGTCTACACAGTCTCAAACAAAGGTGATTGCGTAGCGCGGCGGTGGGCGTCCCCGACTCGGTCCTATCTGTCCGATTTAGTAAGTGTCGTTGTGTGCGTGTTGTGGCTCGTGCGTACGATGCAACAAACACAAACTTGACAAATTATATTAATATTCTACATTACACATTTCTCTTTTTATTAATATGTGGTAAAATTTACCAATGGCTTTCAAAACTTAAAACTTTTGAGTTAAAATTAATTAATGTAAGAGTATATATGTATTAAAAGAGTTTACTTTTCCACATAGAATTCTGGAAAATCTATTATTAAATATATTGAATTACCTTAATCAAATGACAAACAGGGCTTAGAACCTTATTTGTATGTTAAAAGTGACAAAGTTTTAAGTTTTATGTTATAAGTAAAATCTAAATTAAATAAAAGATAGAATAGATAGAAAAAAATTGTGCGGTCGAGGGATGTAAGGAATCTTCTCTATTTGATGCGTTTTATCGGCTTTAAAGAGCAATTCATTTAACTGTATTTATGTACAAATAGGTACCTTATGTATTCAGCAAGTTGCGTAATACTAAATGGCTTATTTGATAAGCCAGAAATAGATACCGGATTTAAACCAGGTATAGTAGATTGACAATATAGATGGTACATACAACACGTACGAATTAACTTGAGACTCCGCTGGAATGCGACCCCCTTCCCGACTCCCCGCACCGCGTCCCGCGCTAGCCGTGCGCGCTCAGTACCGATAGCATTTTTGTTACGGATACGCATCTCGACTCTAATTCGATATTTTTGATAATTGTTTGTTGTTTGGTTTGGACTTTTGTTTGTTTTTGTTATACTTGAACATTATTTTATCTGTTTGGACGATCTAATGGACGGAATAGAACCGATCGTATACAGTGACAATGAATAATAAATATTATAATGAATCCTTATTAATATTCCTTACTTCTATTCCTTGATTTTACGTAGTTTGTGCTGTTCCGCTTATCCAAGATTGATTCACTTTCACCCTAAGGTTGCCTGGGAGAGATTGCTTTTTTGCAATAAGGTCGCCTGTTATGCTTTGTATTTTTATTGTGTACGAATCTGTAACACTATTTATAGTGCAATAAAGTGTATAATAAATAAATTAATAATATTATAAATGAGAAAGTGTGTATGTTTATTTCTTTGTCCTTCCTTGACGCGTTAACTAAAAATAATATTATATATATTATAAAAAATAAATATTTAAAATATATAAAAATGGCAACAGTATATCACTTATTACTTCACCCCTTGCCGGAACATTTTATTTTGCCTTTATTAATAATCTCATGCAAATCTCAAAAATTTCAAATAAAAAAATATTACGACGCATTATTTTGCACACCGTACATTGACAATTACGTCATCGGCCCAGGTCTCAAGTTAATTCGTACGAGTTATATATTTATGTGTAAAAAGTAGTTATTACTTGTACCAGAAGCAAATATACAATTCAAATAATAATATAATATAGTATATAAGTATGCATAATGTAATTTTATATACTTACTTGATGTTTTTGGACCAAACTCTGTGATAGAATTAAATGCGTAGGTATATTATGCTCAGACTGCCTTTTTTTAACTCTGTAGAAAGGAATATTATTTTGTCATGTACGATCAGACTTTTAATATAAAAACTTATGACCTTTTTCTCCTACATGAAACCAGTGAAATTAAAATGTGACACAACTTATACATTGGCGAATATTGTAAATGTTAATCAATCACTGCTTCTATATTTTTCTGACAATATATTTGAGGCCGTCTTACAAGTAACATGCTTTTTTTTAAATACCCAAGAGCGCACAATATTACAGCATATTACCTAGTCATTTTGATATGTTATTACCCAGTCATTTTATTGTAATGTATAAACACTGATTAATGAACCGAAACATGTTTCAGTCTTGACACGGCGCTGTCTGTCTATCTCAATCAATGATCAAAGATCAAAAACTTTATTAAACTTAATTTGTACAAAAGGGGTTATTATAACATAAAGGAATTTATGGACGATAATAATCCCTGGGTAATGTGATCGCTACCAAGCTGTTTTTAATTTGTTCCAATAAAAGAATGCATCGTTACCAATAAAAAGGTTCTCCGGTTTTCTACACTCACCATATGAAACATAACAGCATTAATTATTATTAGATATTCTGTGCTAGTATGGTGCTATCTCGATATCTGTTATTTAAAAAAAAGTCTTGCTGGGTTTCTTGCCGGTTCTTCCGAGGACAGAGGTTTTTCCCGAACCTGTGGTCAATTAAAAAAAATGACTTTCAATAAGTATTTATTATAATCTAATACTTTTTTTTTCTAGGATAGGGTGACAAACGAGTACACAGTCCACCTGATGGTAAGTGGTTGCTGCGACCCATAGACATCTACATTTATCCACGATTACGAATCAGAATGCAGACACGTTGTCATCCGTGAAGAGTAATATGGAATGCCGCGTTTCCAGTAAAAAGGATCTCCCATTCTCTCCACTCAACATACGAAACAGCAATATTAAGCTACTCTTTCACGCTGGTATTCTGTGAGAGCGTGGTCCTTTCCCAGTCGAGCCGACCCATTCGTGCTACAACTATACTACTAATATAACTGCAGCATGCCTCTACCACGCATAAAAGTGGAATTGGGAAATAGTTCGGAAATGACGATTTACTATAAATAAATACATTTTCATCAAGTTTTGTTTTATGTAACAGAACTAGTTTAAAATATCCTTATTACCATGTGATTGTTATATTATAAATATAAATGGACATATTATCCCTTTTGTCATCTTGGCTTTAATATTTTTAATATAATGATATTAGGAATGTATACTCACAATTAATCAATACATGTCAAAATTTCAATCCAGAGAGGCACTATATTTCGCCGGAACTAGTGAAAATATTTTGCATCGATCCTAAAAGACCCATAAATGCTAAATGTACCTACAAATTTGTTTTATGTCTAAACTATAATAGAGTTATAGTTATTAAACAGTGCACTATTTTAATTTATAATACAAGTGAAAACTATTAGAAAAGCGCTTTCAGTTTGTTTATAGGTTATTGTTAGATTCATATTTTAATTGTTAATTTCTTAGCACTTCGTCTAACGTTAAACTAGTAATACTAATGAAATTTACAGATAATTAGGAATTAATCGATATGCATATCATTAAGAATCACAAAAATTTGTGGTCGATCCATTCTACATACAGAAACAAATCGTCTCCTTTACATGGTTAAATCATACTACAATTATAAGGTAGCTATTATATTAGTAGCACGAACGTCTCACCTTGACTGGGTACTGTAGGCTTGTCTGTTGTCTTATAAATCTACATAAAAGAAGTACGACGAGAAGAGAAACTGATATATACACAACTAACACTTCATCATCATCATCATTACAGCCCTTCAAGCCACTGCTGAAAATTGGCCTCCCTTAAGGTATGCCACAAAGCACGGTCCTGAGCTACCTGCATCCATCGACTTCCTGCATGTCTTACCGGGTCGTCACTCCATCTAGTGGGAGGTCACCCTACACTTCGCCTACTGGTACGAGGCTGCCACTCGAGAACCTTTTTCCCCCAACGGTTAAATAACACTTATTTGTCTTTAATACCGCCGCGGCTCTAAACAATGTACTCTTAAAATGAAAGAAAAGGTCCAGTCTTTATACGTACTAAATACTATTATTATATATATAGATATTTTAAAAATAGTTACAGTTTGAATTTCATGTTTATTATTTATATGTAATAAATTACTACCTACCAGCTCTTATTTTCAAGTATTTTCTCTAACATCACTGCACTTTACAACTACTTTCACCATGGAAGCACTGAAAGGTTCACTTATGGAGATGTCAAAGTCATTCCAAAGTCAAATGGATAACTTTCAGCGGGAACTGCAACAATCAAGTTCTGCTGCCACATCTTCATCTTCTCTACCAGGTGATTTTAATGCTTTTAGAAAATTCATCTTGGCTGCTTTAACATCTTTGCATAACCAAGTAGATCTTTTGGGAAGAGAACTGGATCGTAGTGAAATGCGTCGCCGCAGAAAGATGATCCTACTCCATGGAGTTCCTGAAGAAAAATCTGAGGATACTACCGCCGTCATAAGTACACTTATCAGCACTAAACTCCTAGTCCCAGGTTTCAGTAAAACATCCATAAGCCGTTGTCATCGTCTGGGACGCCCTTCTGATAAATCTTCCAGGCCTGTAGTTGTCAAATTCAGCGATACTGTGATGCGAGACAAGGTTTGGTACTCCAAAACCAAACTTAAGGGCACAGGTATATCCCAGTCTGAGTTTCTAACAAGGAGGCGCCACAGTGTTTTTCTAGAAGCTAGGCGAAGGTATGGCATCACCAAATGTTGGACCAGGGATGGAGTTATCAATATCTTTACTCCAGATGGCACAAGGCACCAATTTGAGACCTTGTCTGAGCTTGACGCATTATGCAACGGGTCAACTTCTGCTTCACCCGTTTATCCTATTGTGGTTGAGGCAAATAAGGCCCCCGAAGATAAAGGTGCACCACAGCGTACTAAGAGGGCCGGTAAAAAATGAACTTTTTCGTAAATAATTTTATTTTATATTTTATTAATTTTTGTAATTCCGTTATAACTTTTCTCTGGACTCATATTTTAGTTTTCTTTTTATCATTATATCTTCATTACTTTTCCTTGTTAATTGTAGATTAGATAGCAAAATATAATGATTAATAATCTCTGTTTGGAATGTTTATTATTTAGTGTTATAATTTTTCTTGTATGTTGGTAATTGTTATTGTAATCTTTCTTTGGAATGTTTAGTATTAGTGATAAAAGTATATTGTAAGGTAGATAATTGCTAGTTATATATATATATATATATATATATATATATATATATATATATAATATTATAATACATACATATAATAATACATATTTACTTAGTTTTACATATATTTAGTAATCAGATATAATTTAATATGATTTCTTCAGATGATAGTGTTCGGAGTTCCAATTCCTTCGCCTTTGATTCTGCCTCTGATGGATTAAGCAGTATTGACAGCTTTGAAAGTATTGAACCCTTAAATATTATGTTAGATTCAACTTTTTCTGAATCTAACAAAAACTTTAACGCTATTCACATAAATGCTCAAAGTATTCCTGCTCATTACCCCGACATGTTGTCAAGTTTTAATAGCAAAAACATACACGCTATCCTTGTTTCGGAGTCGTGGTTAAAACCATGTCTTCCATCAACTTCCTACTCGCTTCCAGGTTTTCATTTGATTCGTAACGACCGTACCGATCGGGGCGGTGGTGGTGTTGCTATTTATCTGCGCTCACATATACCTTTTTCAGTAATTCAAGTTTCAAATGGTTCGCAGACTGGAAACGAAGCTGAATTTCTCTTTATCGAAGTTCTTCTTGGTCATACAAAATTACTTCTTGGAGTTTTTTACAGTCCCTCTCTCACTATCGATTACTTCACCACGTTAGAAAATATTCTTGACAATCTTACACCTGTCTAATGTCACAGTATTATTATGGGTGATTTTAATACCTGTCTTTTAAAAAACAACGCTAGATCAATAAAACTTAAATCTATTATTGAAGCAGCAAATTTAAAACTTCTTCCTACTTCTGCCACACACTTTTTCCCGAACTGTGCCCCTTCTCTTCTCGACATAATGATTGTGTCTTTACCTGACCATGTTCTTAAATTTGGGCAACATGCTGCTGATTCTTTTTCCTATCACGACCTTTTATACTTGTCGTAAAAAATCCGTCCCCCTAAAGCTAAGTCAAGGATACTACTTCAGCGTAACTTTAGTGACTTGGATTTGGAGCAGCTTTTAAATGACGCTGTAAAGATTGATTGGAGTGTAGTCGTCAATGCGTCTACTGTTGATGAACAGGTTGCTTTGTTCAACTCTCTGTTAATTCAGCTTTACGACGTTCATGCTCCTGTTCGTCCAGTGCGTGTACAGCATCCTCCCTCTCCTTGGCTGACCGATGATATAAAAAAATCATCCACATTAAAAATTGTGCCAAAGCTAAATACAAGTCAGCCCCTAGCGATTTGAATAGAGAGAAGTATAGATTAGTACGGAATCGTTGCAACAATCTGTGTAGAAAAGCACAACGACGCCATATCCATGAATCAGTACAAGATCCTGATCCTGCTAGGGTCTGGAAATTTCTTAAGTCCTTAGGAGTTGGGAAATTACGACAAAATCTCACACACCATAACCTTGATCTCAATCAACTTAATTTGCATTTCTCATCTTCGTCTTGCTTTAACAATAAAGCAAAACATAATACTTTAGATTCTCTTTCAAAAGCTCCCACTCCGGACACCCCTGCTTTTAATTTTAGTCAATTTAACAGTTGTGATGTTAAGAGAGCCATAATGTCCATCCATTCAAATTCGATTGGTAGTGACTGCATTAGTCGGAAAATGGTCATCCCTCTCATTGATCTCCTTTTACCTATAATCACGTCTATCCTGAATAAATCACTGAATTCAGCTTTTTTCCCTTCAGCTTGGAAAGACGCATTTGTAGTTCCTCTTCCGAAAAAGTCAAATCCCTCCGGTTTTTCCGATTAAAGACCTATCTCTATTTTGCCTTTCTTTTCCAAAGTTCTAGAACGTCTTGTGCACAATCAATTAAGCACCTATCTTTCAAAACACAATCTTTTAAATCCCTTGCAGTCCGGTTTCCGTCCTGGCCATAGTACGACTACTGCACTTTTACAAATCACTGATGATATTCGGTATGGTATGGAGAAACAAAAGCTTACTATTCTCACGTTGCTTGATTTTAGTAACGCATTTAATACTGTAGATTTTGATATCTTGTTAAGCATCCTACGCTCTCTCAACATATCTCCAACTGTAGTTGACTGGTTTCGAAGTTACTTGTTTGGTCGCCGACAGCGAATTCAGGTGCAAGAGGTTTTTTCCACCTGGATTACTACAGCTGCTGGTGTACCACAAGGTGGCGTGTTGTCTCCTCTCCTTTTTGCAATTTTCATTAACTCTATAAGTCATAATTTGTCCTCTTCCTACCACTTGTATGCTGATGATCTCCAAATCTATACTCAGTCCTCTCTTGAAGATCTATCTAAAGCAGTTGACACTATTAACGCTGATCTGACTTGTATTTCGAATTGGAGTAAATGTTATGGTTTAACGATTAATCCTAAGAAAACTCAGGTCATTGTCATCGGTAGTTCTAGATTAATTGGCAAAATTGACTGGTCTTCCCTACCCCCTATTATACTAGACTGCACTCTAATCCCCTACAGTGACAAGGTTAAAAACCTGGGGTTGTATCTTGACTCCTGTATGTCTTGGACCTCACAGGTTAATGAGGTCAGTAGAAGAATGTTTGCTGCGTTAAGCTCTTTACGTAGATTACGTAATTTCCTTCCCACAGCAACTAAAGTTACGCTCGCCCAATCTCTTCTTCTGCCTATCCTTGACTATGCTGATATTTGCTATCTTGACATTACCGAGGAGCAGCTTAATGAGCTTGAGCGTATTCAAAATTTATGCATTAGATTTATATTTGGGCTTCGCAAATATGATCATATCTCCGAATTTCGCAAACAGCTCAAATGGCTCCCGATCCGCCTTCGCAGGAATACTCACATTCTCTCCGCGTTGTATAGTGTGCTGTTTAATCCTTCTACTCCTCTTTATTTAAAAAACCGTTTCCAGTATCTTTCTCTTACCCATAATCGGTTCCTTCGATCATCCATCAATCTTTCTCTCTCTACACCTTTGCACTCTTCTTCCTTTTTCAAGAAATCCTTCGCCGTAACCGCTGTGCGATTGTGGAACTCCTTACCTCTCCATATTCGTCATGCTAAATCTCTTCACTCTTTCAAAATTCTTGTTAAATCGTATTATTTAGAACGCTATTAGATAAATTACTTTACCTTTCTCTTACTCTTTTCATTTAATCTATTATATGATATTTTATATATAACTTTCACTTACTTTTATCTGAATGTATTATTGTATTTTTTTATTATTATTATTTTGTATGCCCCCTCTATTTGTAACTTTTGTTTGCATCTTTCCTCTACGCAAAGGTTGTCTGGAAGAAATCACTTTCAGTGATAAGACCGCCTATTGTACATACTTTAATTAGTTTTAACTATATCGATGATTCTGTATTGTGGTGTACAAAAAAGTATAAATAAATAAATACATATCCCTGCTGAAACCACATGTTTCTAAATTCTTAAGAACCAGGGCTGATATGGTATAGTGAATATTCGTACATAATATGTGATATAATAACAAACTTAAAATAAGCTATGTACAAATTTTAGTTGCTTACTTCGGTTTGTTACTGCCGGCTGTACTAGGTCGAGCCTGTATCGTATCGACGGCAGATCCTTCCTCCATGACACAAAATATATTATATCACTAAATTTAACTTATATGCACAAAGGACAAACACAATAAGAATAACGACAGCAAAAGTAAGTTTTATACTAAAGTTAACATTGATATTCAATTCTTTTTTTTATGAGTACCGCCATAAAAGTTAACATTTTTAAAAAAGTACGCACTTAATACAACGAACTTTAGCTTAATTAATACAAATATAGTAGATTAATATAATTTTTTTTACAGTAGTTTTAAACAAGATTATAAGTTAGTTATTTTATGCGGTCAATTTTACTACATTAATTATTTATTCGTAGGTATTAATTGACTATTATTATATTGGTCTATTAGCACTTGTGACTTTAAATTAAATTAATTTGACGTGTGTATGTGTATTTGTGTGATAGATACTCTTATCGTATGTATGTGCGTGTGTAAGTTAGTTAATAAATGTGTGAGTCATTTATGATAGATTCACTTAACTATTGATTTGAAAGGAATCCTTGTTACTATTTATTGTTTTCTTTTTATTTATTTATGCTTTCATGCACTAAGTCTTACATATGGCGAACTTAATGCCATAGGGCATTCTCTCCCAGTCAACCACTAGGCTAAACAGAGGTGGTGCAGCAATACTAATATACTCAAACTGTATGTGTGTAATCCATTGTATGTATGTTAGTATATATAATAAATAAATAAATTTTCCACAATATTCAGATCAAACAAAAATTACATTCCAATATAGGCTTAATTAACATCTAAAAACCACAGAGGTTTACCTTGATGCTAAATAATTAAATTTAGGTAAGCGAATTATGTACAAAACACAGTCTAATTCAATATTTAGGTATATGAGTAGGTAGAAGGTGTAACAAGAATATAAAGACTAAAAAGGTAAGTTAACAACTTAGTTAAAGTCAGAAGTAGCAAGGTAAAAGGTAAAAGTAAAAGTAAGAGCTAGGCAGGTAGTACATTATTATTAAGTAGATATAGTATGTAATTATAATTTAGATAGGAAAAAGCTTTTGAGTTTAGTTTTAATGTTTTGTTGTGATACTTTTTCGCGTATATCGAAAGGTAAGTTATTTATTAAATGCGGTATCAGATAAGCAGCCGTCCGTTGCCCGTACACATTATTAGCAGTGATATGCCGGAGTCGGTTTTGTGTCATAGCGCGCGTACGTACTGGATGTTCTATATATGATTTTAAACTGTCGCAAGAGAAATATTTTTTAAATAACATGAATTTAATTTGGTCATAAACTGGTAAGATTTTACAATGTTTAAAAATCGCATTGTCATCATTATCAATTAGGACACGTATATTAGGGGATATAATATTTTTGAGAATACTACATTGAAGATCATAGATCTGTTTTAAATATGATTTGTACGTCCGACCATAGCTCGACAAGCCATATTGAATATAAGATTCAGCCAGGGAGTTGTAAAGCATAAGTCTTACTTTGAAGGGTATGCGATTTTTTAGGATTTTTATATTGGCTAGAAACTGACGCAACTTATTACACACATGTTCAATGTGGTAGTTCCAGTTAAACTTTGAGTCAATTATAAGGCCAAGGTATTTTTGTGTGGTCACAACTTCGATTGTAGGGCATTTGCAAGTTTCTAGTTGATGGAAGCAGTCGTGATTATGAGCAATCAATGGTTTTGGAGTAGGATACCTCATATACGGAGATTTGATAATCATGAGTTTGGTTTTATTGGCATTTAACACTAGACTAACGTCATGGCACCAACGTATCATCATGTCTAAATCGGCCTGGAGAGCATTACACGCATTTGAGATATCCTTACCCGAAACGAGAAGACACGTATCATCTGCGAATTGGTAACAGGAACTGTGTTTCAGACAGTTATTCATCTCGTTGACATAAGATAAAAAGTGCAACGGGCCAAGTACTGATCCTTGGGCCGTGCCTTCTGTCACATTCTTAGGGTCACTGAACGCGTTATTTAATTTAATCGTAAATTTACGATTTTGGAGGTAATTTCTACACCAATTAAGTAACGGACCCCGGATACCACAATCATCCAGTTTATGGATTAAAAGTTGATGTTGTAGCGTGTCGAAGGCCCGAGAAAAATCAATAAACAAGGCCAGAACACATTTTTTAAGGTTCAAATTCTCGTTTACCTCATCTGTAAACTTACATAGAAGGTCCGTAGTACTTTTACCTGCTTGAAATCCGTACTGGTTTTTGTTTATTACTTCGTGCTTGCGGTAAAAATTATGAATCTGATAGATACACAGATAGCTTTTTCAACTATTTTATCAATATTAGAAAGCAGAGTGATTGGTCGATAGTTGGAGTAATCATCGTGTTTGCCCTTTTTGAAAACAGGTCTCACACAGCCTATTTTGAGGTCGTCGGAATATTCTCCAGACGCAAGACTGCAGTTAATTAAATTGGCAATGGGTAAAGATATATGTTTATCAACTATTTTTAGATCAGTTAACTAATACCGTCAGGTTCAGGAGCCTTATGTGAGTTCAGTCTCTTAATAATTTCGTTAACATTGTTCTGAGAAACTTTTTTGAACAAAATACTTGAATCCACCGGTCTCCGATAAGTTAGTGGATTGGTTAATTTTAAGCTGCATTGAGGAACAATGTCTTTAGCTGCCTTTTCAAAGCTGTTTGCGAAGTTGTTAGCTATCGCTTTGGTGGTAAGGCCCTGTCCGTCAAAAGCCTTCAGTATCGCCTCGTCAATGGATAATGTTACTCGTCCTAACATCTGGTTAATGATTTTATAAACTTTTTTTGTATCTTTAAAGTTATTATGTATTTCATTAAGATAGTATGTATTTCGTTTTGATTTTATTAGTTTATTGAGTTTATTTCTAGTTTTATTATATTCTAGTCTTATTTTAGGATCAAAAGAGCTATTTTTCCAAAGCTTAAATAAGTAGTCCCTTTTTTCACATAGTCGGGTAACATTACCATTGACCCAAGGGGCTATAGGCAGACTCCTAAGATTTTTAGAATACCTAACAGACCTACTACTAGTCGCAGTTTTTATAGCTGTTAGGAACGATTTTTTTATAAATAAAAGTATATCATTTGACGAACTCATGTTATTTGTCTGTTTCCAATCTGTAATACTCACCGCATTACTAAAAATGGTATGATCAAAAGTAGTTTTTTGTGTTACTTTCTGCACGCGTCTTGTAGGTGGCGAGTCGTCAAGACACGTAAACACTATGCCCCGATGGTCAGCCAATGTAACGTCTAACACAGCTGAGTACGGATCTGATGTGGGGAACCTCGCAAATATGTGATCAATGCAAGATTTAGTGACTTTATTTTTTCTTGTTTCAATTCTAGTATAGTTTGAAATTCCGCACATTAATCCGCGCTCGCTGAGTGTTTGCAAATAAGTGTCCCTGTAAGATGAAATAGTTTTTAGGTCAATGTTGGAATCGCCGATTAATAAGAGGTTTTTATTAGTGTCGTAGTTTGAGATATACCTGCCAAGCTCCTTTACAAACAAATCTTTGTTTCTTTTTGGAGGTTTATAAATTGCACATACAACTACATCTACGGTCGGGGTCAGTTTTAAGATACCCGTTATGTTTTCGAACATGATACTTTTATGTGGTGTTAGTGTAAACTTGAGATGGTTTTTGACATAAGCAATAATACCGCCTCCCCGTTCCGCCGATCGCAATCGGTAGTACATATTATAACCCGGTAAATTAAAAAGGTTAACAATCATATCTGTTACACCAACTTCGGTTAGAATAATCAAGTCTATGGGGTATTTAGAACTATGGATAACTTGTTGAAGCTTCGCAAAATTCTTTATGAGTGATCGTATATTAAAATGTAAACTTGTAAGTAATGCATGACGTTTTTTCGGTAATTGTTGAAAATAGTTATTTATATCGTTACAGTTACCAAATTCTTTAATGTTTATGGTCATAATAAAGTTTGAAGAGTAGTAAGTAATTAGGTAGGAATATTCGAACAATAGTAAACAAAGAAAATAATATATGATTAAGAGGTTTTAGAGCTATCTAATTGTTTTAGGAGTAATTCAATATCATTATTTGATCGAATATAGTAAATTTTTGTATTAGGACCTTTCCTAACAAGTACTTTACCGTCATTACACCAAATATACTGGAAAATCTTACTAAGTTTCGCTTTGGTGTTATATAATAGAGTTTTTAAGTGCTTGGTAAGGGCCTCCCTGATGTACACTCGTTGTTCAGCTACTTCCTTCAGCGAGTTTGCTAGGATAGTTCCCACGGAGAGACATTTCTCTTTACCAGGTTCAATCCATTGTTTTTGTGCTGTCTTTGTTTTCATCTCAAGAAGGATTGGACCAGGGCGGTCCTTAGAGCTGGGCAAGCGTTGTGAAGATTGAATGTCGCTCACCGTAGTATTCAGTTCTGAAGCTAGCGTTTCTAGGATTTTATCGACGTCTTTGATTGAAGCCTCCGGTAGGCCTGCAATTTCTACCATATTTGACAAAGATTTCTGTTGAAACGTTTTTATTTCTTGTTCTAGTATGATCACTCTAAGTTCGAGGTTTTTGTTCTTATTTTGTAGGTCTTGATTTTTATTTTCTAGTTCTTTCATTTTGCTATCGTGTTTTTTTAGGGTTTGGTCAATAGTACTCAGCTGCTCACCCAGGAAATCAATTGAAGTTTCGAGATTTCCAATTTCTTCCCGAAACGTTTTCTTTAACTCCCGGCTGATGTCACTGATAAGCTTCTGGGTGTCAATTTGGGTATTCAAAGAACTCATAACGACAGAGTCATAGTCATCAGCCTCTCCGTCCGGAATGAAAAAGGAAGACCTACGGGATACATTTTTCATACATTCATCGCAGCTCCACTCGATGCTCGGCGAATTGCGTATAGCATTAATCTGTTTATTAGACAGTTTGACGCAGGTTGGATCCGAATGGACAGTAATGTTGCACCTGCTACATACCAGACCCGGTGCTTTTTTGGTAATATTTTTCTTACAGTTAGCACACTTCACCAACACCATTGTGGGTAGTTCACGGGATTTGGGCGCAAAGCACGTCAAATATTATTAATTATCACTTCTTTAGCTTTTTTCTTTAAAACTAAAGATAAAAATTGTGGTATTAAAATATACACAAAACTGACAGTTGCTAAGCGACACTTCAAAAAGTTAATATATATATATATATATATATATATATATATATATATATATATATATATATATATATATATATATATATATATATATATATATATAGGCAGATATTTTATAGAAGAGGGGGCAAACGAGCATGTGGCTCACCTGATGTTAAGTGACTAACGCCGCCCATGATCAACCGAAACACCAGGGGAATTGCAGGTGTGTTGCCGGTCGTTTAGAAAAGAGTAAGCTCTTTTTATGAAGGTCCCCAGGTTGTATCGGTCCGGAAAAATGGTGTGAATGGTATCGGGACGTTTGCCGCGTAGTGCGTTCACGAAATTTGGCGGCTGGGATTAATCCGAGCAATTCCTCAGAGCACTCCCCATGGTATATGCGAAAGAAAATGCGAAGAGATGCAACATCTTTTCGCAGCGCCAGTGAATCGAGCCGATCGGAAAGCACACGTTCGTCGACGATTCGAGCGGCTCTGCGCTGGATGCGGTCAAGTGGAAGGAGCTGGTACTGGGGATCCCCAGCCCAGAGATGGAAACAGTAATCCATGTGCGGCCGAAGCTGAGCCTTGTAAAGTTGCAGGTGGTGTGCCGGCATGAAATACTGTCCCGCTCTCCTGAGTACGCCAAGCTTTTTAGAGGCCAAACTTAAGTAAGGACTGAATAAATTAACCGACTTGGTATTACGTGGAACTGAGTTGCGAGACTTGTTTTTTTTACAAGTTATGTTTTTGACGGCATCTCATTTCTTTTTGTAGATAAGATAGTTCTACTTATTTTCCTTTCTGATACCTTCTACTTCTTGAATAGCAACAACGTACCTATCTACACCTATTAACATACATATACAAGTACACTGATTCCTTCACTGCAAATGTAACCTCGTAATTCTATATATTTATATAGGATTACAAAGTTCTTTATGCAGTTGGTGTATCTAGAAAACTGGACAGAAATTTCAAAATATTTTAGTTTTTTATCAATTTATACACTAAACTAAGTAAACTGCTAGAAGTCCTTTAGAGTTTTGATGATCAGTCAGTCAGTGAGTGACAAAATTAAGAAACTTTGACTAGTTATACTTCTTAAACTACTGGTTCAAATTGAATGAAATTTGTAATATACAACAAGTGCTCCCAGATACAATTTACTTACTAAAAAGTCCAGCCAAGTTCAATTGGTTCACAATAAACTGATTGTTACACTAAAAAGATCATCTAAATCTAAGTATTATTTAAGGTCAGTTTATTGTAATAAGTGCAGACGGTTTTGATGTAAAACTTTGATTATATTTATCGTTTTAATTTATTACAAAACTTCAAAATATAAATAATATAACAAGTACTTTTGCGTAATTTATAGCTTATAATAACTAATTTTTATTCCCGACATTTTGAGTACTTTACAATATTCATGGTAACGGGAGATCACCATGGGTTTTTTTTTATAGAATAGGGTGACAAACGAGCACACAGTCCACCTGATGGTAAGTGGTTGCTGCGGCCCATAGACATCTACATTTATCTTCCATTGCAAATCAAAATGCAGATGCGTAGTCACCCATGAGGACTGAGATGGAATGCCTCATTTCCAGTAAAAAGGGTCTCCGGTTCTCTACACTCATCATACGACATACAGCAGCATTAAGCTACTATTTCACGCTGGTATTCTGTGAGAGCGTGGTCCTTCCCCGGTCGAGCCGACCCATTCGTGCTACAACTATACTACTAATATAACTGCAGCATGGCTCTACCACGTAAATTACTCGAAACGTCGCGTCAATAGCGTCGTACAGCGATAAAATCCGTAAAAAGTAATTTTATTTAAATGTAGTGTAGTGTTCGCGGAAATTATAAATTTAAAAAGGTAACTTTGCCGAAATTAAATACACTTTATACTTAATATGTAACACAGGTGTTAATAATTAAGGTACTACGTATTTGATCAACTTCTCAGAACGAAACTTGTAATGTTATGAATGGTTCGAAATACTTACATTTCACTGGAATATCTTTGGCCCTAAATTGGCATTACACGCTAGTATATTATGCACAACGCTTATTCGGCTATATTTAGTTTTGTTTTGGAAAATTGGATTTAATTATGATAATTATAGGATCCCGAGCAGATGGCAGCACCCATCCATCTTTCCATCGAAATTAGGATGTTATTTAATTTCAATAGTCTCGCGTATCATCCTTGGTAGGAATCGGTGTTCTTTTGCGAGAATTTTTGGTTTATCAAATCTGATGTAATGGTAGGGATGATCTTGAACATGTTCACACACCGGAGACTTCCGGGAGCGTCGGTGCTATCAGCTATATATTCTTTCACGCGGGTTTATATAGATCTGTTTGTTTGTGCTATATCAGAGAGACCACATACACAATCTAGCTTGTACACTCTCGCATCTTGTAGAAGAATACTAAACTTGATGACTGGTAAAAATTGGCTAATCTTATTCGGTGGCTTTTAGAATGTTTTAATGGAATCATAAATGGCAATACAGCTGGCACACTCTCGACTGTGACTGGCTTCATTCGTTCACTGCGACTTGGGCGCAGTTTTTAACATGTGAGCATGTATACAGGACTGCACATCAAAACTGGCCATAATTTCATTGTAGATGTAGGTTTTTTTCACCAACAGAATAGTGGGGATCCTTTGTATGAAGAGTATCTTCGCTAAATGTTGAGCCAATCTGTAAATTGATGAATCGATTTGGTTTACTATGGGATGTAGTGGAGCATTGGAATTGTGTATTTTTGGTAACTCATACCACTTCGGTGGTTTGGCATACGTGGGTATTACCGATTTTACGTCCAGATTTAATGTTTTGGAGTGTTTCTTAATGACGTCACTAGTTGCTTTAAGTCTGTTATTTGTTAAATTTATGTCTTTTGATAATGCTATAACACCGCGAAGATTACAATACAAAGAAATTATCTGTAGTGTCGAGGGCTGTTTATTTAATAAATACGATTGCTCATTCTGAGGTCCCGCTTTCGAATTCCGTGTCAGGCCCAAATAAGTTAATGGGTTTTCTGTCAAGAAAATACAGCAGTTAGAGTTGCAGGGGATGAATTTCCGCAACATCGCTAACTTCCTCGTGAATTTACACCGCCAACTTCCTGACAAAGTAGGCCTTGTTTCGCCCGGGTTCGGACTGCGTACACAGAGTAGAATGTTTTTTTTAACGTTACCACCACAGTGGGATTTATTCCTGTATAGTTGGGGCAATTTACATAAATAAATTTCACAAAGACAAACATTTAGACCCGGTAAGCTATTAGTAGACCTTACAAAGACTTTTCCGTGCGGGATTCAATCCCGCGACCTCAAGCGCTGCAACTCGTTACTAAACCAGTACGCCACGGAGCTGTCCAGCTTCGAATCCACCATTCGAATTCTGTGTCGAACCACTCCAACCTAAGCACCTAAAGGTTATTTGGAATGGTAAACCTGAATATTATTATTAATGTAGACGTATTTACGTCTTTTAAAAAAAAAATAAGAAAGTAATTTGAAAAATCGATTCTATTCATTAATAAATACAACACAAATACAACAAAAGTACAAATTTATCGTGAAACTATTCGCTGTTCCGTCTTAGTTCAAAGTTTTAAAACGTAAGCAAGCAGGTGCCCCTTTCTGTTAATCAAATACAGGTGACGTAATTTGAACGACCCTACTGGCATTCAACTTGGGAACTACAACTTTATAATTATTACTCTTTATTCGAAGCGCTTGTAATATTACTTTGTGAGAAATAAAATATTTCTTTATAGAATAAGGGTAGTGGATACTGTGGCCCATAGACATTTATCCTCGATTAAGAATCAAAATACAGATGCGTTGTCGACCCTGAGGACTAATATGGAATGCCTCGTTTTCAGTTAAAAGGATTTCCGTTTCTCTACATTCACAATACGAAACGCATTATTAAAACATTAACATAAATTTGTTACATATTTGTGTTTTTAAAAGCGTCCAATATTCAAACTTAAGTAAGTGGACTGAATTGCGAGTACGTGAGGCCAATCAATCCTAAGGGGCTAGTTAATATATAGATATATGATAAGTAGTACCTTATATATAATCTGTAATATACTATTTATAAATTATAATAAAGTTTGTGTCATAAAATGAATAGAATAAAGGAAGAAAAATGTTTATTTGAATTTACAAAACAATACGCACAGCATCCTACTCAGCATTATGAAGTAGCAGTAGTGGAATAACCGTAGCGGGGCTCTATCTTAACCATTTTACTATCTGAGTCGTTCAAGACCATTTTGATTGTTTAAACATTGTGTGTTTTTCCTGGACATTGAAGTTATTAAACTTACAAGCAGTAGCCAAATATGTGTTTTGTCTATGAAACATAATATTATATTAAATAATTCCAAAAATTGAAATAAACGAACAAAAGAGAAATTAGAATAAAATAGTCACATATTTGTGAATGCCGGACAAAAACAAGATTTATATATTTCGGACCAAAAATTAATATTCAAAAACTGAAGGTGAACTAAGGCTACCTATGACATTGGGACGTCAAACATCTCAGTGCCTACTGTGACCACGGGTGCTATGAAGCACCTGAAACGTCGGGAATCCTATACCTTTAAACGAGCAATTCTTGTGTATGTATATATATAATCGGAATCTCGGAAACGGCTCCAACGATTTTCATAAAATTTTGTGTGCAGGGAGTTTCGGGGGCAATAAATCGATATAGCTAGGATTTATTTCTAGAAAATGTCTTTTTGTCCGTGTTTTTAGGCAATAAAAAACTGCTACAATATCGTTAGAATAAGAACGTAAATTTTGACAGTTTGTTAATGATTACAAATAGCCTAATTGGTATATTGGGCGGTCACAAAATCGTAATACCATGGTTCGAGCCCACACCGACCAACTTTTTTAATTTTTTTTCAAGTTCCTTTCTTTTTTGAGACAATCTATTTTTTCGAACCCTTTTTTAGTATTTTTTAAAAACACGAAAATTTAAATTAAACTAATTGCACTCATGATTTTTTATTCAAATAACCAGTTCAGTTTATTCTATTATGTCGCTAAGATCAAAAAATATTATTCGTATTTCATCAGTATGTAATTTGTATCTAAATATAATTTCCAAAACACACGAATTAAAAAAAACCGAACGAAAAATACCGAGCAAAGCTCGGTCAACCGGGTACTAGTTAATTAAACGCGATAAATTCCGTAAATATAGTTTTATTCATAGTACTTATTCGATTATTTTTTCCAATTTTTTAGCTAAAATAATTGAACTCACCTCGCTCATAGAAGCGTTCACTGCTGGTTGCTCTTAGTTCTCACTGGGGGGCTGGGGTATAAGCGCAGTTGGCGCGCCGAGTCGAGTGTTCAATTATTTTAATATTCCATTATCTCTGAAACAGTGCGTACAAATAATATGTTACAGAGCAAAGCATATCTTTATAAAATTGTTTTGATGATAAAGTAACTTTCAATAAGGATTAATTGATCATAAGCAATTTCATGAATCGAAAAGTCTTGTACGTACTGTATTATGCACTGGCTGACTCGGTAATCAATTATGGATTGAGCAGTTATGGGCTAACATTCAAAACACGGTTAGATCGAATAAAACATTTACAGATTAGACTTCTTAAGTATTTAGTAAGTAAAAAAGTAAAATTACAGTGTAAAACAAATTATGACAAATTATTTAATATATGTAAAATACTTCCACTGCATGAAAAGGTAGATTACCCAATTGCTTTAGAACAATATAAAATAAATAAATTTAAACAACCTATAACGCATAAATATCGTACCAGGCAAGTTAAGAAGGGTAAATATGTGATACCACATATAAAAAACTATTATGGTAAGAGAACTAGGCAATATTTAACTCCGCTAATATTTAATAGAATAGATTCTATAAGAGATACGTCCAAAGACATAAGCACTGTAATATTAAAGAAAAGACTGAAAAATACATTCCTATGAAAAGTATAATGTACTGCCTATAATAAGTATTAATTAAAGATAGAGATATTTATTGTAATAAATATACCTAAGATAAGTATGTATGTAACAAAAATACATATTAATGTATAACAAAAGAGTGCCATTATCGCCAACAAACTGTTGCACAGTTTAGCGACGTTTATTATTATTTTAAATGCGTGTATTTTATATTAATAAAGATAAAAAAGCATAATAATAACGCTCTAATCAATCAATTTTTAATTTTTAATAATTTTTTGTCACAAAATAAATACTGTATCCGCGGATTGTTTTTTTCAGTTGGAAATAAGTTTTACATTTTTTAGAACAATAAGTTAACGTATTACTAATCGTTACGCCAGCTTCATTTCGGGACAGCTTTTTATTCTAGCTTTAACAAAAATCAATATTTAAGGCTAGCTAAGATGTGTAGCTAATCGCAAGATAAACATTAATTATTATAGGTAGTACGAGAGTTTAGCGTGTTTAAACAAAAAAAAAATAACTCATCCGCTTTATTATATTAGTAGAGATGATGAACGATTTTTTAGGTGTTAACAGTTGACAGATGGACCGTCTTACGCATGTACTCTCTGCCGACTCATTGTTTGCTACACAGTAAAAGTAAATATTTCTGATATGAAGCAAAAGTGGTTTTCAAAACGTGTAGAAGGGTGATGAAGTGATTATCTGGGCACTAATTGAAACTCAATTATATTGTGCCACCAGAAAAGACAAGAGTCACTATAAACAGTATTTCTCCACTAGAAGGGTAGTCGAAACCACCGCTTTTAGTAAAAAAATCCACTATGTTTGCAACTTCTTGAATCACTCACAGCACTGAGTATCAGCACACGCCGAACGCGCCGTATTATATGAGACTAGCTGTACCCCGCGGTTTCACCCGCGTATGTCACGTGTCTCTGCCGCGCGACATGATATGACACCTCGCTCATTTAGTTCAATCATTTTAGCTAAAAAATTTGCAAAATTAAATTATTTTTTGACATAGACTCCCCTCCCACACCTCAGTGACACCCGCATCGCATGGTGCTGGCAGTGTACGCGATATAAGAATTTTTCGACGTTACTATTGAATATTTTAACATGGAAAAGTAGTTATTGTGAGATAACTATAATAGTTAGACATATGGTATTGCAGACTTTTATGTAGATATTGATGTCCTCCATAAAACTGTAGCACATCACTTTGCTCTATTGTCAATAGTTTCCGCAGCGTACGCGATATAAGGTTTTTTTTGGTATTTTTTTACCTTGGGTTACATTAACGAAGTTTTCATACGGATCCCTAAATTTTTTTGAAAACGTTCTATCGCCTATGTTCATCAGGAATAATGTAGGATTCTAATGGTGAAAGAATTTTTCAAATCGGTTCAGTAGTTTCAGAGCCTATTCAATTCAAACAAACAAACAAACAAATCTTTCCTCTTTATGATATTAGTGTAGATTATGAGCATGCCTCCGTCAATATTCTGATACCTACCGAATTTTATAAAACCAATCTCAACAGAAAAATGACCATGTACTCACAGATTATTAGAGTCAAATGGCAGCTTATTGTTGTTGTGTTTCGTATAGCGTAAAGTGTGGAGAAACGGATACCCTTTTACCGGAAACGAAGCGTTCTATCTTAAGCCTCATGGGGAGACAACGCATCGACATTTAGATTTAATCGAGAATTTATTACGTGGCAGTACCACGCTGCAGCTATATTATTGTTGTAGCACGAATGGGTCAGCTCGACCGGGGCAGGACCACGCTCTCACAGAACACCAGCGTAAAATAGCAGCGTGATGCTGCTGTATTTTGTATGGTGAGTGTAGAGAACCGGAGACCCTTTTAATTGAAATCGAGGCATTCCGTTATTCCGCATTAGTCCCGAGGGATGACAACGCATTTGCATTTTGCCATAAATATATTTGCATTTTGATCCTTAGTTTAGGATAAATGTGGATGTCTATGAGCCACAGCATCCACTTACCATCAGGTGGACTGTGTGCTCGTTTGTCACCATTACTGCTATAAAAGAAAACAAATTTTAATAATCGAAAGAAAAGAATATCATATTATCATTAATGTTCAGAATTAGGGAAAAGTTAAGCAAACTAGAATAATTGCAGCACCGTCAGTAGTCATTGCATAATAAGTTTATTTTGCTAAATATAATTTAACTTACTCGTTTGCGGAACAGTACCAGCAGTATTCTTGGGGTATTTGTCGATCGGAGGGAGTTACCACTTTTACGGGTTCACACAGCAGCATAACTGTGTATATGTTGTTATGTGGATTTACCACACATTTTTTTAAATGTTTTTTTTTATAATATTTGCTATAATTTTAATTTGTTAGTAACTCATATGGACTCCGCCTGAACTAAATAAATAATAACAGAAGCAAAGACAATGTTAATATATTTAATGTGAGGTAAGATTACACGGGTGCTATTTTGTTAAAATAAGCAATCATAAACCGTTAATTACCGCGACACTCAAACTAACAATAATTAATTTAATCATTCTAAAGTCAATGTATAATTAGCAGTTCACAAATTTTCTATTCAGTTACTTAATCACGTTAATTAGGCCGATCAATGATCAGGGTAGTGAAATATAATTACTAAGGTTTCGACTTCCCAAGTGAATTATATTTATCCCTGTGATCTTTTTAGGTATTGACCGAAGTAATTACGCGCTCTAAGTTTTCTTACGTACTTTCTTAACAGTATACGTAATTAAATGATGGATAATCATTATTATTATCCTGTAATAAAGTATACTGCTGGATGTAAGCCTCCTTATATGGGCAGTTCTTTGCATTGAAAACGTGTATGTTGTTATACTCATAATCAGCACGCCGGTTGACGGTTATTTGCATTATCAGGACATTATGTACACTTGTCAACTTTTCCGTTACAGTGGATTTTTTGGACATTGATATTTATTGGATTCTTTAGAAGTACTTTACTCCCACACCAGAATTTTCTCCTAAATCGTGCTAGCTATTACACGCGTAAATTCTATAAGGGTAAACATTCAGTCCCTAAATAATTATTTGAAGCCTATGTAAATACTTGTACCGTACTGTATTCGAACCCGAGGTTCACAGCGCCTCAACTCATTGCTAAGCCCCTCCGTTTAGTCTTTCATTTTGATCTCATTATTTTTGAGCCGGTGATTTGGCTTATACATAAGCAATGAGATTTTTTTCTTGTATTTCTCAATCCGAGTTTTTCCAATCAACCAACGATTTGTATTGATGGATTCCATTAATCCACAATCAAACAACATAACTAGATTATTAATGGTTGAGCCATACTACAGCTCTCACAGGATGCTAAGGATGTATAGCTTCTGTATTTCGTATGGTGAGTATAGAGAGTCGTACACCACTTTTTACTAGAAACGAGGCATTCCATCTGCATTGTAGTACTTACTTGACGATGTAAGGGCTACACCATCCGCTTATCATCAGGTGGACTGTGTATTTGTTTGTCACCCTTATACAATTCAAAAAAAGTTATATAAATATATTACAAAGTGACAAGTCCCTTTTCATTAATAAAGGCTTACGGCGTTCATGAATGAATATAAAAGTGAAGCAATTGAAGTATTTTATTAATACAAATGTGATTTTTAATTTGTTTAAGTTGAATTTATTCTATGAATAAATTTTATGTGAGGGTTAATATATATACATACATATATATATATATATATATATATATATATATATATATATATATATATATATATATATATGTATAATCAAATAAATGACAATATAATGTCCAAGTAATGTTCTACACAGACATAATTTTCTAATTCAAAGAGAATTTTACCAGTACTTTGCTAGTCATCATTAATTGTGACTCTGTTTGTAGTAGTTATTGTAAAAAATTTAATATCTGTTTGCTTCTTGCTCCATAGTTAGTAATTATTTTATTTCATAAAATTGGGCTGCTAAATATGATCATGCCGTCCATGAAATGCATCCTTAGCTTTTGCTTGGTAACTTATGAGTCCACTTGGAAAAGTATGTATTATTGTCTTACCTACTCGTACTTCTGCTGCCAAGCAAATTCGCAGAGCTTTTAGTTTTAAGACCAAGTCAAAAAAAATTAGTATAGTTTCAAATTATGGCATTTAAAGGTAGTCTTCAAGAGGGATAACACATCTGTGACTTATTTGTTTAAAGTTGGTTAGATGTCCATAAGTTGGCTAAGTACTCATTACCATCAGGTGTACTGTAATCTTGTATTATTACAGTGGACCCCTGGTAATCTGGTAATCTGTCAAAATGGGTGCTTTATAGCACCCGAACCGTCCGGAATTAAATTAAACGCGATAAAATCCGCATGAATCGTTTTATTCAATGCAAAAAATTGTTTATCAGATCTTGAGTCGATAGGTCGAAAAATTTAAAAATTAAAAAAAACCGATTACATAGAATGTTTGAAAAAGTAATCATTTATGAACGCGTCATTCGGTTTTGATTTTACTAAACGGCATTCGACGCAGGTTTTTTAACTACAAAAAAAGTTTTGTTTGTCTGGAGTTGATAAGTCTAATATTTTGAAAGTTATTTAGAAATAAAACTTAAATAAAAAATAATAGTTTTTTGGTTTTTATTTTTTTTTTTGAATATCTGAAATGGCTCTACTGATTGACTTAATAATTTTATTTAAGCAAAGTATCAATAAACACTTTCGTTTGATTTGTTCTAAAGCTATCGTACGACAAAATTTTATTTAAATAATGTATGTACATAAATAAAATTTTGAAAAAAAAAACACTCACATTTCATTTTATTTATTTGTATAGATTTTGTGCAAAAATTCTCTTCTGTAAATCACTGTGTTTCTTGCTGGTTTTTCCCAGGACAGATGTCTTTTTTCGAACCAAGTGGTAAAAGTATAAATGACTCAGTAAGTATTCTTGCAGTCTATGTGGAATAAAAGTTATTCTGTTCTATTCTATTGCTCTTTGGATAATATTTTATACTAGAATCGCTCATGGCCCTCTTAATTCCATAAGCCACGTTTAACTTTCATCCATTTTTAGTTTAACTTTTATACAATCCCTGGACTTGCGCCAACAAAACGGTACATTTCTTGAGCAATCGGTCCGTAAAAAGGAAATGTTCCGCGAAGTATTTATTTTCACGTGTAAAACAGTAACGCGGTAAATCTGAGTCGTCGTTTGGCAAGTTCATTTTTATAAAAAGTAAGAAACTAGTGCATTATACAGAAAAACAAATGATTATGAAGAGATTTTGAGTGAATAATTTTGCAGGCAGACAAATTGCAGCTAAAGAAGTATTAGCTATCGGGACTTCACCCAGATCATCCAACTCCCCGACCATTTAACACTCGATGTGTGGAGAGAAATAAGCGTGCGTAGGATGGTTCAGATGAGTTTGATTTGTGATGGCAGCTTATACGGTAATAGCAACACAACTTCAAAACATTAATAAATTAAGTTAATCGCACGTAATACGCACTTGAAATAATTCAAGAGTATTTACCATAGATGATGGTTGTGTGAGTAAAAACTATTATAATATGATATCATCTTAAAAAAAGGGGTCACAATCGTCGCTAAATCGCGCCCGCTATTACACTTCGTTGTGCTTTTACCGCATTATGATATTAAATCGTTGTAAGAAGTTTATAACCGCTTGTGTTTTTGGCTATATCCTTTCACAGACACACAGTAACATCTACACCATTACACCACAATATTTAGAAATTAACGCCAATTAGTGAGTGTATGTACGAACTTCTCGTTAAGTAAATTTGATTCCTCTAAATTAAAATACATATATTTTCCCGCGCAATGAGGTATATAACGGCCTCAAAGTAATATCTCTTGCCGGGCATGGTTACAAATAAAATTAATAGCCTACGTCTCATTACTGGGTGTGCACAGTGCACGCCCAAGCCTCCTCTCAACTCTGAGAGGGTTTTTAAAACAAAGAAGTGTCTCCGTGTTGCCTTAATGTGAATTGACGGACCTTACTCATCCTTATTTTCAATTACTCGTGGAGTGTGAAAGAACTAGACACGTGTCAATCATTCATTTCTAGCGACCGATAGATTCAGATCGGTCATTCGAATAGATCATTTCCGGCTCCAGTACTCTGTGAGTCCGTGAGATCCACTGAGAACCGAAAATGTTCTATTTGAGATTTGTAGTATATCTACTACATGCTATAGGTAATAAAGTCATTTTATCGAACTAAAACCTATTGACTTTCAAGGTGGCATGTACAATCGACGCTAGATGGCATAAACATAAATACCTCAAGTTATCATATTATATTTTTAATTTTTTATAAATTTGTTTATTCTTAAATTATGTTCCTAACGATACACAAATTCATGTTACTTTTTTGTCTAAAAATAATATTGTATCATTTATTTGCTACTAAACTAAACTTTTACCTGTCTTATACTTAGGTGTATAAACTGGTTGAAAGTTATCATATTAAATAAATCATTCATCATGAAATCTTTTGAAGTGTTATTAAGCTGTTGCTTATAACACTGTAGACACACACAATAGCTTCTATCGCGGGCCTTGAGTGCGGGAAAATCCAGAAATTTCGTAACGAAAAAACCTCACGCTCTCCGACGGGCACGGAGGTGTAGCTTGAAGGCCGTGCATTGTCTAACGATGGTCTAACGTCGTTTCTTTTCCTCAGTCTTTGTTGTCTTTGTCGAAGAGTTTTGAAATTTTGAATATGAATGAACAAAGTGCATTTATTATTAAGGCTGCTCTCTCGCAAAAAGCTTGAAAAAAGCGTGCAGATGAACCAACTTTTCGTCGACACTTACAGAGAAATTACATATGAAAAAAATAGCTAGTAATCTACATGATCTGATACGTAATTTGGTTTAGCCATAATTTTTCTATCGGTGTCACATAATAAATAAAAAAATACCCAAATCACCTCCAAATCGTTGAGATGAAACCACTTTACTCCTTCATTGTTTATCAAAGGAATATAAAAAAAATATCTACTGCTTTGCAATACAAAATAAAATAATTTGGTTTGGTTACTTTTTAGAAATATGTATTATTTTTATGATAATAAATTAAAAATGCGTCCCGATTAAATACTGCGTCTATATCACCCCCGCATTCGTCCACGAATTCAGTGCGGGGCGCATCGTGTTGCTAGGTGGACGTACGCCGCGTTGCGAGAGCTCAGCACTACGAAATAAAATCGTAAAATATTACTGCAAAAATTTAATTTTGTAAATAGTGGAGTAGGTTTTTTCTGATTCTTGTTTAATAGTAGTGTTTTATAGTTAAATTAATTGTACAGTTTTATTAAACTTTAAGTTTAGTTTGTAAAACATGGGGAATAAGCAGAAACGATTGAAAAGAGGTCTAAAAAATATTACAAACAAAAGGGTATATATTTATCAAGGTAAGTTTTAAGTTTTATCTACATATTTCATAACATTAGACAGGTGCTGTTTATAAAATACCTATATTACTGTGATTTCGCCACTCTGTGACGAGACAAAGCGCGGCAAACGCAAGTAGCGGCAAGGCGCGGGCCGCGTCGTCGCATCCTGGTAGCGCATGTCTGAGAAATTAAAAAATATATATTTCGAAGAAATGTGAAGTTCGTCAACACGCATTGAGGCAGCGTGGCGGACATTTCCTTGCCTTAAAACCCTCTCAGGAATTAGAGGAGGCCTGTGCCCAGCAGTGGGACGTATATAGGCTGTAACTTTACTTTTTTTACTTTTATAAATATGTTATTTTACCGACGAAAATTTTAAAGAAAAATAAAAAATAAGCAACCGACAACCTCCTAGGTCCCTAGGTGACTTGTGAGATGTCAGTGTAACAAAACAAAACGGCCCAGAAAAACAGACTTTCCAACTGATAGCTAAATCAGCACGCAATAATTTCATTGGTGCCATTAGGGAACGAACCCGGGTTGCTCCCGTACTGTGATACCTCACTATATAACGAGCGCTAACCATGTGAGCTACCACGGCTCTCAACGACATCGTTCTGTTCGTGTACAACGCTGAAGATAGCAGAGTAAAAAATTAGAGATTGTGGTGTTTGAAATTTGTCATCTGTGAGAGTGAATTTTATCTGTGTACTCTGTAACAAATAACTATATAGAATATAGAAAAAAATCTGAAAATGATATTTCGCCATTTTTGTTTGTGTACTGGTTAGGAACTCGATCAAAAATTTGATAATTTTTCTGTTTTTATACGTTATTTGTAATGTTATTTTACATCAAATTAATTGTGAAGATATTTTCTTTAGGAAATATGTTTCATTACGACGATTCAAAAATGTTTACATATAATAATTTACCTCGAAATTCACTATACGCGATTATCGTTTATTGATTATAATAGACGGTGCCATTTGAATTTAAAGACAATTAATTGGACAATAAATAATAAGTGACAAATCTTGCCGTGGAGCGTGGAACTGAGTAGTTGCACGTCTTGTTAATATAATTGCCGTACGGCCGCCCTGACGTATGTACTGCGCTAACCTGAGTTTTTTGCGACGCGGTCCGGTGGTACAGTATTTTTCACAAATAGTGAGTTCGTTATAACGCGGGTTCGGTTAAATCTGGTTGAATTTGAATGGAATAACCTAATGACAATTGACTTAACTATAATTAATAAGTGATAAACGAGCGTAATTTCCTAGACTCTGAAGTTTCTGTGATGGCTTGCCCCTTCGATGGATCCCATACTGGAATAGAGGTGAAGCCTTGGGATCTGCTGTTCGGCAACCAGCGGGAAGTCAGGTTACATAATATATCACGTATTGAGCATAACACTATCACACACATATACTTACACCTGAATCTTCCTAGGTTTGACCCTACGTCGACGAAATAGGTAAGTCTTGTTTGGTTCCTTTTTAACCGCTATTATCTCATATTCCACAAGCCATTTAGGCCGACCTCCTGTTACTCGTCGAGTTGAACCCCTGGTGGGCCCGGGTTCTACGACCTATGCCCGGGTAACTAGAGGCCGTAACAATAGCAGAGTAAAAAATTAGAGATTGTAGTGTTTGAAATTTGTCATCTATGAGAGTGAATTTTATCTGTGTACTCTGTAACAAATAACTATATAGAAAAAAATGTGAAAATGACATTTCGCCATTTTTGTTTGTGTACTGGTTAGGAACTCGATCAAAATTTGATCATTTTTCTGTTTTTATACGTTATATCTAAAAAAATGTGAAAATGACTATTCGCCATTTTTGTTTGTGTACTGGTTAGGAACTCGATCAAAAATTTGATAATTTCTCCGTTTTTATACGTTATTTCTAATGTTATTTTACATCAAATTAATTGTGGAGATATTTTCTTTAGGAAATATGTATCATTACGACGATTCAAAAACGTTTACATATAATAATTTACCTCGAAATTCACTATACGCGATTATCGTTTATTGATTATATGTTGTTTAAAAAGTATTCTTATCAGTTTTTTTGTGTTAAATGGATGCTAAATATAAAAGAATGCTTCAGTATTGATAGCAATTTATTAACGATATATCTGTTGAGATGTGTCTAGAAATTATTAATACTTATTTTTATTTATTTATTAAAATAATAAATAAATAAAAATAAGTATACATTTATCTATATTGAGTACTAGTTATTCCCCGCGATCTCGCCCGCGTGGAATACGGATTTCATGGGTTTTAATTTTTTTGCGCGGAACCCTAATTCTTTTTCTAAAACAAAAGTAGTTCAAGTTATTCCTTATATCATCAGCTATCTGCCACTGAAAGTCCCGTCAAAATAGATCCAGCTGTTTCGGAGATTAGCTAGAACAAACAGACAGACAGACAGACAGACCGACAGACAGACAAAAAATTTAAAAATTGTGTTTTTGTTACTAGTACGTAAACCGATAAGAATACTTTTTAAACAACATATAATCAATAAACGATAATCGCGTATAGTGAATTTCGAGGTAAATTATTATATGTAAACGTTTTTGAATCGTCGTAATGATACATATTTCCTAAAGAAAATATCTCCACAATTAATTTGATGTAAAATAACATTAGAAATAAGGTATTAAAACGCTTTCTATCGCGGACCTTGAGGGCGGGGACCGAATCCAGAAATTCCGTAACGAAAAAAACCTCACGCTCCCCACTCCGACGGGCACGGAGGTGTGGCGTTGAAAGCCGTGCATCGTCTAACGTCGTTTCAGTTCGGCAGACTTCGGCACTCGGCAGACTTCGGCACGGTGTTTGTGTGCGTGCGACTAGTCGTATGTGTGTACACTAGCTGCTAACTGAATGATAAAAATTCCTGAATAACCTACATGTATTGTAAGATATTAAAAATATTTTATACAATATTAACTTCTCATTTATACAATAAGAGAAAAAAAATTGTTTTCTTATCGGTCACCACGCTCAAAAAGTGTAACTTGATTTAATATCAAAGACTTAACTGCATAAATAAAATAAATAATTAATTATAATTGCATAAGTTGATAAAAAATGCTATGCAATAGCTTTACCGCGGCAGTTCCCGAGTGCCACACGTCTTTTTTTTAGTAAACTCTACAAAATGTTATTTTTAACTCGTAGATGTAACAAATAAATATAATAAAATATTAAATTATTTTTTATTTAGGTAATAACATTATAATAAAAAACCGTTAAACAATAAATACTCCTGATAGTCTGCAGTCTGCATTGTTAATTCAAGTCGCCTGTATATTCAGATCATTCGGGATTCAGTCGGTTTGCGGCTCATTCACAATTCAAACAAATCGCGGGTTAAAAAGGTACTGTCAGTTGTTTGCACTGGTACATTCAAAAACAAATCAACGAACCATCAATACTTTTAAGAGTACCAGCTCAAACGAACGAATCATGCATGATTGACACATGTCTAGAAAGAACAATGGCAAAAAAATTTTGATAAATTTGTATAGCGTCTACTTATGTCACCATTACAGATATCAAAAGCAATAAAATAATTTACTACATTTTATCTAATAAAGCTTATGGTCAATAGAGTTCTAGAAAAAATCATCATACGTAATATCATATATAACTGTACAAATAAAATAATATATATATATATATAAATAAATTAGCTAGTTGTAGTAAATGTTACGATTCGTCAATTAAGACAGGCAAAGTTTTTATCCCCACGGCTGTCCAAACGCCATATTCTGGCGTCTCAAATAATATGCGCATCTGTCAAACGCCATAATATGGCGTCGAGTTTTTTATCTGCACGATTGATTTTGTCTAAATTTGATTTAATAATGTGTTTTTTTTGTGAACCTCCTTATTTTTTGTCCCGACGTCGAGAAGAGCTAAGTGAGGCCTTTCTGACCTCGCCGTAAACAAAAAAGTTATGAATTTTTTTTTAATAATAAATATGCTTTGGACGTGCAAGTAAAACAAATAGTACTTGAAATAAAGGCTTTAATTCATAATTATTACACCTTTGCAGAAAATTGGGGAAAAACACTTTTCTTACTTTCATTTTCAAATTAGTATCACTTTCGAAGTAAACCTGTATTCAAGTTATACATAATCTGATAGCCTATTTAATAAAATTGCCATTGATATATGATTTTAATATACCTTTTATACAAAATGTCTTGGAAATAGTCATTTTAATGAACAACAGGAAGTAGTCTGGAAGTACTTCGGGAAGTGCTTGACAGATGCGCGCCATACTGGCCAAAATGACCTCGACATGCGAGGGGAACCATAGAGTAGCCTGATGTATATTTTATTCACAAAACTCTGCCTAATATACTAATGCGTTATTTCAGGATTCCCTCTATGCTAGTTTTACTCTATATACGTGTTATTAAAATTATATTGACTAGTAGCTGTTTTTTGTATTAATTTTGCAATTCAGGCAGGCACAGATTACATCCTAGTTTGATGTGAATTTTGTTCAAACTAGAATATCTTTAATTCCCGACTTCCTGATATAGTATGACTAAAAAATTGTTCAATATTTCAAACTCTATATTTTGATATTTTTTTAATTTGTATATGCAAGAAAAAAATGTCAACAAAAATTTATTTGAGCCCCTGAGCTATCGCAGCTCTGATTAAAAGTTGCTACTGTGTAAGTACTACGTTGCTCTACCTACTAATTACTTAAACTGGAATTAAGATACCCTAGACTATAATACACTAGACTTATGATACTAAGTAATAATAGGTGAGTGATACCTGGCACAGCAATTACCAGTCCAGCTGCAGCGCATGGCCCGATGCTTCGATAGAAGAAGAATAAGATAAAACTTCATTATTAATTTCGTTGTTTATTTTCAATTACAGGATAGTTGGTATACTTCAAATTCAGTCATAACGAATAAAACTCGAGGAAATAAAGTTTATTTTTCATGTGAGAAGTTGGACAAGTAGTTCATTAGGCTGCTCAAACAGGTGATTTGATCGGGGTAACAAAGTTTTCATGAAAGTTCCAGCGAACGGATGAGTTCAAGTCGGATGCAAAAGTGAAGCGGCATAGAAACGTTTTGAAATTTTAGCAGGAAATGTTAACTTTTAATTTTCATTGTTACAAAAAAAATATTTTTATCCGACTTCAAAATGGGGGAAGTTTTTAGCCAACTCAAAAAAGGAGGTTTACAATTTCACTGTATGTTCTTTTGTTTGTACGTTACGCGATATCTCCGTTATTATAATTATCATATTATAATTTTCATTAAAATGTATACTTTGAAGTGTTTTCATATAAATTTGGTGAAAACTTCAGTTTAAAGTTAATAATATAGTTATTTAGACGATAACAAGATTATGATATACATTTGTGGCGGTGCTGACGTCGCACCACAAACGAAACATGGAAGCCTAAATCGCGCTACCAAAGTTCAGAATCATAAACATTATGAATAGAATAGCTCCGAACTATCTTACGAAGCGTTGGCCGCCAGGTAGAACACCTTGCCTGCCTGGAGATTTCCCCTTTTTCTTTCACCACCACACCTAAAATCTACTCAAGAGTGTAAAAAAAAACTTTAAATAATAACTAAAGAATTTAAAGAACTGAAAAATTATATGATTTCCCTTTCTGAAAGGGTTAATAACCAAATTATTCGATAAAATATGTCTTAGTACCGACTCAAAATGTGAATTCCTTCTTTTTTCTTTAAAGATGGTTTTTACTTTTTGATTACAGTAAATTTCTAATGATTCGTTTTTTTACTGAATGGGATTAAAACTCACGGATGGTCCGGTTAAGATTTTGTGTTTAAACATAATAGTTATATAATTAGTAACATTAAGTATACATTATCGTTGTTTCCCTTTGCTTAAATTAACAGAGGGTGAGCTATGAAAAGGCATAATTTTCAAGGATAAAGGGAATTAGTTTTTCTGACTAAGAATGTTTTAGTAGGCGCGTCGACAGCGTCGTGAACCGACCCTTTTTTGTGTTGTATCGTAATTCAAAGACCGATTTAAGCTAACTTTCTACAATGAATTATCCATCTAAACACGTATGTATATGAAAAGTGTTTTCATTATTAATTAGTGACTTGCCCCGACTTCGTCCGAATATTATGCTCTATTATTGAGGCATTTTTCAGATTTGAGAAAAATTTCAAGAGATCTTAGTCAAGTTTTCTGAATGATATAGATTCTTCTTGGCATTGTTCATCATAATCAGTCCAGCCGATTAGCCTGGTCATACAGACAGACAATTTAAAACACTGTCTGTCCTCTTAATAACCCAATTAGCTTAATAGAAGGTATTTATTTCATTATTACAGACAGATAATTGCATTTTATTTATATTATTTAAAAATTATGTTTATAAAATAAAGTTATATAATACAAAAATATAAAGATATAATAATATAAAATATAAGACAATAGTACGAACTAAGTTTGAAATAATTTGATAGTGAACCTGTTTTTTCGTCTTTATCAGCCCGTGTTCTCGGTCCTGAAGATGAGTACTGCTACAGGATTGTAGCACAAGACGTATCACCCCTGTGTCATACACACAACGGCGCACACAGATATAGACAAACATACATTTCGTATAATCACTGTAGTGACCCAGAGACACTTTCAATTGGTAACAAGCTATTCTTGATCGAAAAAAGATGTGAGTTCCATTGTTACTGTAACTCTAAGCCCAATATGTTTTATTTAATACAGGGCAACTGACGCATTCTTAATAAAGTTCATATGCAGTGAGTTTTTTATATGAAATAAAGGTGGCAAACGAACACACACAGCCCACCTGATGATTATTGGATGCTGTGGCCCATAAATATCTTCATTTACCCTCGATTAAGAATCAAATTTCAGATGCGTTGTCACCCCTGAGGACTAAGATGGAGGATGAATGCCTTGTTTTAATTAAAAATGGTCTCCGGTTCTCTACACTCACCATACAAATCACAGCAGCATTAAGCTACTATTTTACGCTGGTATTCTGTGAGAGCGTGGTCCCTATCTATTCGAAACGATTCATTTGTATTACAACCATGATATAGCAGCGTGGCTCTACAACGTATACAACATTGAGTTTTATCATCTATTTAGTTTACATTTAAATGAAACCAGTCATTACGGATTTAAAAAAAGTTACAGCATATATATATCTGATTTCTGAGAGGGTTTAGGGCATGGAATTGTCCGCCGCGCTGCTTCAATGTAACGCAGTATATACTTATAGTATCTTGCATTTGCGATCTAATGCATGTGTGTGCATCATTATTAATACGGACATTCACAAGTCCACTGCTGAACATAGGCCTCCCCCAAGGAATACCACAAAGCACGGTCCTGAGCCACCTGCATCCATCGACTTCCTGCATGCCTTACCAGGTCGTCACTCCATCTAGTGGGGGGACGCCCTACACATCACCTATCAGTACGAGGCTGCCAATTTTAGAGCACAGTTAATTGTTTAGGCGTATTGTTGAAAATTAAATATATTATAATTATTTGGTGCGTACCTGAATATCTATACCGTTCATATAATGTCGGCAAGAAGAGGGATTGGCGTGATTCCAGGTATGAAAGCCGAAACATATGCTTTTAAAAGAGAACAAAAAATGTTATATTTATTTTAATATCCAGTGCACACGTAAGTAAAAATAAAATAAAATCAAAATGAAAAAGTGTTTTCAACCTTCAATATAATATGTCTTGTTGAATCTATATAATAAAAAAGTTAAAACAGTAAAAATATAGTTAAACTGCCTATTTTAGAAAGACTTAATTGGACATTGGTGTTTAAAAAGGAACATGTCCATCTTGCGACTATGTAACAGACAAGGATGTCATGATTCTATTCCTTAACGGAAGAAACACCTCTGCATATCATAACTGATTGCGGATCCTTATTCACAAACGTAACACTCATCTAGAGAATTACGTACTTAGCCCAGAAAAAGTTATATTGCTCACAGCTAAGCAACTCCTTCAATTTATTGTAGTTCAAGGACTTAGCAGTGAACGAGTCATAGCAGCAATCATAATAAATCTTAAAGGTCGTAGTGATATTAGACTTATTAAACCTACAGAGCTGCTTACACAAATTAATAAAAATGCCTCGTAACCAGTCACTTCAGTGTTCATCACTTATTACAAAATAACGCCTAGAATGAGACTCCATTATCATGTTAATATTACTTTTATTTTTCGGTAGCAGCTTAATTCTGCTGTGTTTCGTATGGTGAGTGTCTACACTACCTCAGATATCTCTGGAAATGAAGCTTTCCATTTTTGTTCTCAGAGGTAACGAGGTAATTTAGAAACAAAACGCATCTGCATTTTGATTCTAAATGGAATAGATGTAGATGTCTAGAAGCTGCAGCATCCACTTACTATCGGGTGGACCGTGTGCTCGTTTGTCTCATAGAAAAAACATAACAGCTAGACAGCAGTGGCAATTAATGTTACAGCTTATGTACGTCCCCCAGCTGAACACAGTTCTCCTTATTACTGGAAGCAATAAAGTGTCTTTTACGTTATCCTAATGTGTGTTGGCGGACTCACCATGTCTTTAAAAGTACTTATAATTTATTCATTTATTCTTTATTGCAATCTCTTTTACAAAATAATATAAAGAGCGGACTTAATTTCATAAGGCATTCTCTACCAGTCAATGCGTGGAGTGGTGAGAGTTTGACGTACAGAATCGAATTAGCCAGTAAATTAAAGAAGAATAAAAAGCTTGAAATGTCCGAATAAGTACAATTAATCTTCCATACATGTTCTCATTTGGGTTCGGTTCAACCGCGTGGGCTTTTAATGCTTTTCTTTTTTGTTGCCTTTCATCATTAATTAAACGGGGTTTTAGAATAATGTTGAGGGGAGAAATTTTATATCTATATTTTTTATAATGCTATATGAAGCTTTGACTCGGTTAAACCTTTGAATGCTTTTTAATGGAATAAATGGTTTCACAGACCATCGTGTGGTAAATGGATGCTGTAGCTCATGGATAACCATATACATATATTTTCGATAACGATTCAAAATCCCATCCTATTCTCAATTTAGAATTTAAATTAAGACGCTATGATACTCATGACGACTAAGATGGAATGCTTCATTTTCGGTAAAAAGAGTCTCCGGTTCTCTAAACTAACCATAAGAAACACAACAGTAAGCTGCTATTTCACGCTGGTGTTCTGTGAGAACGTAATCCTTCTTCGGTCAAAGCATCCCATACGTACTAAAAACAATATGGCTGCAACGTGGATCAACCACGTATAGTAAGTACCTATATCGCGAAAAATGTAATTATAAATCTTTGCTATATTTTGGAGCAAAATTTGGTACACGCATATTAATAAAATTCCCACTAACACACAAAAGCTTAACGACAAAGAAACACGTTAAACCAAGAAACCAAGAGAAGACTTGCTTGAAATAATTTTTCCCTAAAATTTTAAGAAACTGTGTTTATTCCTATGATTTTCTTTACTAAATTTTATTTTCGGCTTCCTACTTTTCTTCCCCGCACCAAAATGAAGCCTTCTCAAAGTAAATGACGAGCAATTTTCCTTTTTTATAGTCTTTAAATCCTTTTGAAGAAAATATACGTATGTTTATATGTATATACATACCTATATTTTCTTCAAAAGGATTTATTATACACCCCAAAATACGTTAAATACAGTTAACAGGAAGAAAATCTTGGTAGGTTAATACAATGAGGCGTTTTTTTCGCTAAAGGAATCTTCTCTTTTTATGTTAGCCTATGGCCATTTTCTTTTGTGTTTATAGCTACAAGAGTGATAATGTGGAATATAAGTATAATATGAACAGACCCTAAAAGATTTATAATTATTTTTCTAGTTCGTGAATTATCTATCGTCCTAAGTGTCAAAAGAGACGACTGTGGGAAATAAGAAAGCAGGGATTGCATAATTCAATTCCGTGTTCACAACATTTTACAAGTGGTATAGCCTCCAAACTAGGATTATCTCCTCTATTGTGCGGACAGTTTACAAACAAATTTCACAAGGGCAAACTTACAGATCTGGAAAAATTATTGTAAGGCCATACTTGAAAAATATTTCGTAAATACTTGTTGCGCGTGGAACCTGAGCGCTCGCTCCTTAGAGCTACATGTTATTGCAAATATACTACGCAACATAGCCACCTAAGTAGACTCCAAAGTGCTTTTCTCTGCGGGTTCATAAATTGACTGGTAGATAACGCCTAAAGGCGCTACGTCCGCCTTTGAACATTTTTGAGCAACGATAATTAAATAAATAAAATCCAGGCGAAGTTTCTTTATTTAATTAAGTCTAAACGTGACAATAAAGACAAATCTTATATACAAATGGAGAACACAATGGAATAAAAGGCTATTAAAATAATAAAATAAATATAATTACATACAGGCATTTATTTTACTTAGGTTTGTCATTCGTTGTACCAACCATAGTATAATAATTATAAGAATTGCAGTCACGACGGCCATTCTCTATGGAATCCAGCCATCTGCCCAGGATAGGATATTTAGAGATATTTAGAGTACCCAAAAGTAGGCGCAAGCATAAGTGCACTCTCTATTCCTTCACTTTCGTGGTCCGATGGGACACAAAACTAACACAAGCGGAGACAGATATGGCACCGTTATACGTCCCATAGTTAGGAACAGGCCTTCGCTACATTCAGGTGCTACTACTTCTGCGTGTAATTAATAGAATCGGGTATTACTTTGCAAAAATCAATGTTTTTATAGAATAAGGGTGACAAACGAACACACAGTCCATCTGATAGTAAGTGGATAATGTGGCCCATAGCATCTGTCCTCGATTAGGAATCAAAAAGCGTTGTCACACCTGAGGACTAAGATGGTAAGATGGAATTGCTCGTTTTCAGTAGAAAGGGTTTTCGGTTCTCTACGCTAACCATAAGGAGCTCAGCAAGATTGAACTGCTACTTTACGTTAGTATTTTTTGAGAGCGTGGCCGCTATATGGAGCTGACACATTCGCGCTACAAATAAAACATAGCTGCAGCATCGATATCGCCTTTAACAGTAGTAGTAGGCCGTGAAGAATACCCAGGTAAAAGGGTATACCCCGAGGCCCGAAACTTGCTAGGCAGAAAGCCCACGCAAAAGACATCGTACTACTGGCTGCAGCATGACTCTATCAAATATCTTTCCACTGCTTTAGTCTTCAACTACGTAAGCTACATCATTTTTATTTTTACGCAGATCTTAGTTAAATAACAATTACCTTTATAACATAAGTATACAACTACTATTATATCTTTAACCAGTGCGTGTAAATGAACTTTAACGTCTTCAAAACATTTTTATTTCACAGCCTTGAAGGTTTTCTGACAACCCCAAGGGACTTACACATATTTAATAACGTATTCTATAAAAGTTGTGAACTTTATACGTGGTAGAGGCATGCTGCAGTTATATTAGTAGTATAGTTGTAGCACGAATGGGTCGGCTCGACCGGAGAAGGAGCACGCTCTCACAGAATACCAGTGTAAGTCCTCACGGGTGGCAACGCATCTGCATTTTGGTTTGTAATCGAGGTTAGATGTAGATGTCAATGGACCACTTACCATCACGTGGATTGTGTGTTAGTTTGTTATACTACTAGCTTTTTATATAGTGTGATATAGTGTGTAGTGAACTTTTCATAGGATTTAATGGTAAGGGCATTGTTTTGTACCTGGGAATAAGGTTTTCTTACTTTCTCTTTTTTCTTATTAATTATTAATTAATTAATTTTAATTTATAAAAGTGCACTGCTGGACATAGACCTCCCCATAGGTTTCATTATAGGAAGATATTTATCATTGCTGTCACGCTTGACAGCAGGGTGGAAACTGCAGTTTTTATTATTTTTATTGTGATTTATTTACACAAAGTTGAAATAAACTAAATATTTAAAAAAAAATCTAAGAATTCAAATTATCATACAGTACTAGTCCCCGTAGTGTCGTGCCAAGAACGTTTTCTTATTTTACTCACTGATTACTATACTTAGCGTTTGAGCGAGAAAATAACCAGCCCTCTTAACGCCATCATTATTTTCTATATAATAAGGGTGATATACGAGCACACAGATGTTATATGATATGATAGTTAGTGGATGATTGACCTATAGACATCTATATTTATCCTCGATTAAGAATCAATATGGTCACCCCTAAGGACTAAAATGGAATGCCTCGTTTCTAGTAAAAAAGGGCCACCGGATCTCTACACTCACAATACGAAACACATCAGAATTAAGCTGGTATTCTGTGAGAGCTTGATCCTTCCCCGGTCAAGCCGACTCATTCGTTCTACAACCATAATATAGTTGCAGCGTGGTTCTACTACGTAAATTTTGAGTTATAATTAGGAAGATGGTGCCGCTCATCTCCTATCCCATCCCATCAGTTTCCATCGGCCGCCTTTAATGATACCCTGAGCATATGGTTTTGCTGATTCTCTTACGTCACCACGGCACTGCATGGTGTCCACTGGCAAAGAAAACGTTTCGTTTAATTCATTTTGAGCTAAAAATAGGGTGGTTGCAGGTGGCTCTGGAGTTTGCTTTGTGACATTCCGTGGAAGAGGCTCTACATGCTCAGCAATATACTTGTGAAATTTTATAATGAATTTAAAAAAAAACTAAGTTAAAAATTTCTATGTTCTCCGCAATACTCAATAATTCCAAACATCGCAAAGTTTATTAAATTAGGTAAGGTTTAATATTAAAACGACCGATACTGCCGTGCCTGGTCTTGAAGCATGAGTTGACTCCGCCTTTGGGTTGCCTTTTGTTCCCCCAATCATTGTTCAACTGTCAACTTCACGACTGGCTTTAGCTAGTTTGTAAACTTTGCCTTTCTATAGATATTGAAGCTATAGCTACTTAAATAGATATTATTTTATTGTGAGGCTGTTAATGGACTGTTATTTAAAGGTTTAGATTCCCAGTCTATAGAACAGAGTAGGAAAGAATATTTTTTATTCAGTCAACAAATCAAAATCATCATTACTTCTTGTATAAGATATTTCCACACATTTTTTCCACTATTTTCTTTTAGTGTTTACAGGTAAAACAAGTTGTGAATATAATTATATCCAAAAACTTGCAGAAGATTTGTAAAAATATTTTCTCTAATACTTACTGTTACGGATTTTATCGCTTTTTTTTTTGCGCCCGAAGCAATTAAAGGGCTACCCTGTACGTAGGGAGGCGGAAAATGCATTACGCATACCACGATAGCCGGTCTATCGTGGTTATGGGGGACTCACTGTCCTACCGGGGACCCTAAGTGATACCCCCTAAAAACCGCCTTTGGGGACAGGCAGCTGGCTGATTAAGCTCTATTGTGCCTTATCATGAGCGACCCTCTTTTGGGAAAAGAGGGCGCAGGCGGCTAAGAGCCGCTGAGGGAGTGCCTACGAAGGCAAAATAATATTAGTTGATATAATAATAATTAATTTAATTAGAACTGGCCTGAGCCGCCAGGAGGCAGTTCAGGTCGTTTGACAGTTTATTTGGCGGGTCCGAGAGAGAGTTTCTCGGCCTGCGGACACGATAGCGAGAGGGGGGTGGGGCTGCATAAGAAGCCGCCTCACGAATTAAATTGTTTGGGTGCGACTCTGAGGCTTTGAAGAAGTTCTCAGAGAGTTTTTTAAGGAACTGTTGAATTGTTGGGAGCTCTAAGTCCCGATGAAGGTCGGCATTGCGGACGTACCAAGGTGCGTTCGCAGCTCGACGACAGAAGAGGTTCTGAACTATTTGGAGTTCATTTAAAATGTTAGGGTTTGCGTGGGCAAAGACGGGGCCCGCGTAGGACATGACGGGTCGTATACAGACCTTATAAAGGGTTCGCTTGTTCCGAAGGGACATTTTACTGTGTCTGCCCAACATACTGTTGAGCCTACTCAGGTAAAACCGTGCGTGACGGGTGACTCGTTTGACGTGGGGCCTAAAAGTGAGCCCTGTGTCTAGAGTGACACCTAAATATTTGGCTGTCGTATGCCAGGGGACAGGGGTCCCTAGCATACGTATTGGAGGAGTGTTTTTAAGACGGCGTCGTTTATAATCGAAGTGAACGGCGGAGCTCTTCTCCGGGTTCACATCGATGCGCCATTTTTTGAACCAATCTCCTAGGTCATCAACTGACTTTTGGATCTTGTTCCGTATGAAGGGTAGTGAGACACCTTTGCAGTAGATGGCAGTGTCGTCTGCGAAGAGGGAGAGTTGAACACCTTTCGACGGGATGGGAATGTCGTTGGTGAACAGGATGTACAGCAAAGGAGCAAGTACTGAGCCCTGAGGGACACCAGCCTTGATAGTTCGCTGTGAAGATAGCGTGCCTTCATGTCTAAAACGAAAGGTACGATGCTTCAAATAGGAGGCCACGAGACGAACTAGACGATCGGGGAGACCTATTTTGTAGAGCTTGTAGATGAGGCCTGTGTGCCAGACTCTATCAAAAGCTTTGGCTATATCGAAGAAGACCGCGATGGTTTTATGACGTCGAGGATAGAAACCGCTGAGGATATATTCCACAATGCGGTGAACTTGTTGGGGACATGAATGTTTGGCTCGGAAACCGAATTGGTGGGGAATGATGAGAGGGTCACCGTCTGTGGGAAACAGATAGCGCCTCATCCGTGTTTGGATGACTCTTTCGAAGAGCTTGCCCATTGCCTTGAGGAGGCTAATGGGGCGATGGCTCGAGGGGAGGTTGAGAGGCTTGCCTGGCTTGGGAATTCCAATCACAGTTGCCTCTTTCCACGTAGTGGGAAAATAACTAAGGTTGAAGCAGGCGTTGAAGATAATAGATAAAAAGGTTAACACCTGCTCGGGAAAGTGTTTAAGGGCTTGGTTGGAGATGCCATCCGCGCCCGGAGCCTTTTTAGGCTTAAGTCCTTTGATGAGAGATGAAATCTCATCATTGGACACAGAGATAGGTTCGGAGGCGGTAGGGGGTGAGTTCCGGCGGCGGACCTCATCCTCTACTGCCTGGACGTGTGAGGGGTCGACAGGTTGAGAACTAGGGGAGCATTGATCGGCAATGCTATCCGCAAAGCACTCAGCCTTCTCCTCGTCCTCGAAGGCAACCGTGCCATCGGGACGGGAGAGAGGGGGAGTGTGGGTGATAGCGTCTATGCGGAGGGCTCTAGCCATCTGATAGTACGCTGTGTGAGACGGAGAGATATTCTCCATGAGCTTACTCTTTTCGAGATCTTGAAATTCAGAGAGGCGGAAGCGGAGTTTTCGTTGAAGACGATTGGCCGCGCGCCTATATTCGGGGGTGGGATATTTTGCTGCTCTCCGGAAAGCAGCTTTTTTGGCTTTTAATAGGTTGCTAATATGTAGGGGAAGCCCACTATTGTTAGCAACCGGGACGACCCTTTCGTTCTCCTTATGGGAGGATTTAATAAGGGTGGAGAGTGAGTCGACCGCGGTGTCGATTTTTTCGGGACTGTCTAAGTCCGACGGTATGGAGATGGTAGAATCCTGTGAGTCCAGAGCTTTATCTAGGGACTCCTTGAATCCCTTCCAATTAGTGAAGGTTTTTGTGTGTATTGGGGGAGGTGGCTGATGGCCAAGAATGAGGGAGACCGGTCGGTGATCTGATCCTAGATCATCTAGTGTCTCGAATGCTCCGAGGTTGAGAGAAACTCCTTGGAGTAACGCAAAATCTAACACATCGGGAGAGTGATCGGTGTTATCGGGAAAGTGAGTAACACCGAGAGGACTATGGACAGTGATATCAAGAGACTGCGTGATATCGAGCAGTATCTTGCCACTAGTGGACGAAGTGCGGCATGTCCATTCAGTATGCTTGGAGTTAAAATCTCCAAACATATTGACTGAATTGCCCAAGGATAAAATGGCTTCAAAATCTTTTTTGAGGGGATAGGTTCCTGAAGGGATGTAACAGGAGGCTATGAGGATGGACTGATGTGCAGTCATAGCTAGCCTGCATACCGTGGCTTCCATATTGGTAAGCTGCGGAGTAGAAATGGGCGAGCAATGAAGTGTCTTCTTGTAATAGATGGCCGTTCCGCCGCCTCGGCGGTCGGGTCTGTCATTACGAAGAAGAGAGAAGTTTCTAATAGAAAGGCCTCTAGTGTCCTTAGCTTTAAGATTAGTTTCCTGTAGTAGGAGGAAATCGACTTCACGATTTCGAAGAAAGAGCTTAAGCTCTGGGAGGTTATTTCGCAAGCCGCGAATATTGAATGATACAAGCGATAAACCCTTAGGTTTGATACGACCGTGGGATCTTGGTAGGTTAATATTATTCTCAGACATTGAAGTTAAGTTAATTAAGTTAACTTAACTTACAACAGAGCTAGTAAAAGATCATTATGTTCGGCAAGAGCGGTGAGACGCTCTTGAGGTGACTTCGCCGCGCGCAGTTTGCGTGAGATTACTGTAATCTCCCTAACATCTATATTCCTAATCGCGGAATATAGCGTGTTGTAGTCATCTATTGTGGGCTCTGCCTCGTGTGCGTACGAGGTTGTCCGCGGAGGGTCTGCCTTTTTGGGCCCCCAGGGAAAGACTGGAGGCTGCATTGGCTTTGAGAAGCCCGGAGGGGGCCGAATTATGCCCTGAGGGGGCCTAGGGGGACCCTGAGGGGGCCTGGGAGGACCCTGAGAGGGTCGAGGGAAGCCCTGGATAGGCTGAGGAGGGCCCTGGCGGGGCCGTTGTTGGAGGGCCGGGAATGAGCGGTCATTCACCGGCGGTGGAGCTTTCCTACTGGGGCGAGGTTGAGGTGCGCGTGGGCAACCCTTGTAGTTCGCCGGGTGACCTGTCTGGTTGCACAGGACACAGGCGGGCGGGGATTCGGCGTCTTTGGGCCGGGGACACTCTTTGGTGTTATGTGGCTTCAGGCACTTCACGCACCTGGGTGGGGCGGAGCAGTTGGCCGCCGCGTGACCATAAAGTTGGCAGCGGTGGCACTGCGCCGGGAAACCGGGCCTGTGTGGGGGCTCTACCTTCACCCTTGACAGGCCGCACACTGTGCGCACCTGCCGGAAGATGGCTTTCGCCTCCGGCACGTTGGACAAGATTACTAGGGCAAGGTTGTACCTTTTGCCCGTACGGTTGTGCATTTTGTGCACTGCTTCGACTGGGAAACCTTGGGACTTAAGGTCCTCAAGTATCTCCTCGTTAGAGAACTCAAATGGGACGCCTCGGATGATGGCCCTGACTTTACGCTCTTCGGGGAGAGCGTACGTGTGGTAAGATACCCTTTCGGCTGTGAATAGCCGGGTAATTGAGCGGAAGTCCTCGATGGAGCTAGGGATGATTTTAATCGCCTCCCCGAGGTTGACTGCATGGTCATACTTGATGCCTGCGTCGTAGCAGGTCTTGGACAGATGGGTGAATTTAGCCTTGTCTCTTAGGAAGACAGGGGGCGGGACTTGCTTCTTCGCCAGCACTGGGGCACAGCGAGAGGCTGGTTTGGATGGTGTGGGGATGTCTAGAGACATCAGTGGGACGGGGGCAGCGTCAAGGGCTGCGGAGGTTGAAGGATCGGCAGGGGCCGCTGAAGTAGGGGGGGTGCGTTTGATCGCAGCGCGCTTTCCGTTGCGCTTGGAGGTGACAGTGGTGAAGTTGGATTCATCGGTACCTTCGGAGTCAGAGGACTCCGATGAACCGGAGCCTGAGGTAGTGACGGGCCTCTTCCGGGAGGTAGACGCCGAGGATTCGGAGCATGCGTACTCCATTTCTGAGGGGGCTGACTGTAGCGGGGCAAAGGAGTTCCTCGTTTCGAGGTATGCCGCTAGTACTGGCGGCGGACGGTGTGCCTGAGGGGCAGGGAGGGGAGCCTGGGCGGCGATGGTGGCAATGGCGGCGAGGACCGTGTCATTGCCGTTTAACCCGTATTGGGTAATGAGGGCGGCTAGGGACTCAGTAAGACTGGGGTTGGCCATATTGGGTTGAGTGAGATAATCTAGTAAAGATGAGGTCGGGTCCCTGCTCTCGGTAGAACAGGGACTAGAACGTGAGACGTATTACAACACACTATACACGTAATAGTACAAGTAAAGATGCAAGAAAACACAAGAAAAAATAAAAGAGCAAAAAAAAAAATTAAAATGATAAATGAAAAATATAATGAAAAATTATAATGAAAATGATAATGAATGAAAAATGAAAATGAAAAATGAAAGCGGAGGTCAGTCAGACCTCCCTGCCCGAAGACAGGGGGGTAAGAGCTGTAGCAAAAGTGACTCACCGGCAGCCTCGACGCTGTTCCGCGTGAGCAGGACAGCGGAGGCGCGTGAGAGCGAGACAGCACTACCGTACTGTACGGGAGCGCGGACCACCAGTAGGCGACCGTCCGAGAACGATGCCGCCGGCGGACTGAGCACTGCGTCGGCGCTGTACAGCGCGAGCGGGCTAGCGGAGGCACGAGAGCGAGAGAGCACTACCGTACAGGAACGAAAGCGCGGACTACCTGGATGCGACCGCTCGGAAGCGGTGCCACAGGCGGAATGTTCGTTTTTGATTTTATCGCGTGTATTAACTTTTTATATACCCGAATTTTCGAGCACTTAACTTGGTCACGGGGGGGGGGGGACTGAGATGTTCAACGTCCAGATAGCATAGTTAACCGCGGTTACCATAGAGTTAAGATGGTCTAAAAATGCAGTTACTTTATCTAAAGGTAGAATTGTGTAAGTGTCGTCTACGTACTGCTTGTAGAATCTTGGAATTACAGGAGAAGTAAGCAGGGCTTTCTCCTCAAAGTCTTCTATGAAGATGTTGGCGACAGTGAAAAATATACGTGAGCCCATCGCCAAACTAGCTAATTGCTTGTAGTACTTGTCGGGTATATAAAAAATTAATATACGCGATAATATCCGTAAAAACTAGTATTATTTAAATGAGTAGTGTTGGCGTAATGGAGAAGATACCCGTTTTTTGTTTTATATGCCAAAAAAATCTACAAAAAATTACGTGAATATCCGTGTTTTTAATTTTTTTCTATCTTCAAAACTGACCGAGATATAAAGGCGCAAAGTTAACATTTTCGGTCTTAGCCGCGGGCCGAGAGCGACATCGTTGATGACGTCACGATTTGCATCTTCGTGCGAGAGACCCGACGCGCACTTAGAAAATCAAAACATTTACTCGAATGTGCCCGTCGCGCGTGGATTTACTTGCTATATATTTTTAACAAGAAATATTATAGAACATGACACCATCTATTAAATATTGTGCTGTGTCTCAATGTAAAAATACGACCACAAAAACACCTGAAAAGTTGTTTTTAATGTGCCTAGAAACCCTACCATCAGAAATAAATGGACAAATGCTATGAGAAGAGCACATCCTTTAGGACCAAACACGGTAGCATATTGTTGTAAGGATCATTTCGATGTAAGTATTCAAATAATAATAATCTTCACATGATAGCTCTTGGTTATTGGTAGTAAATGCTTTCTATTAGGCATGTTGGTACCTACTGGAGTCACAGTGTTTAAGTAACTAACGATTCATTGAACCTTTCCACGCTTAATGATCATTATAATTCCAAGAAGAAACAATACCTAATACCTACATATTTAACTAAAACTACTTCAGTGTAAATAAACATCCAAACTTGGGTAAAGTACTTACCTATGTAATGTAGATAAGTCAATGACCTGTCGTGAGTTCGTAAGTTTAGGTACCTACCTATGTTTGCAGCAAATTTTAAAATGTTTATAATGCATATAAAGGTTAAAATATGGAATATGTTAACAAACGTTTTTATATTTTTACGATATTTCGAGAAAAAACTAAACACATCGCAGAGCTGTTCAACCTGCATACTTTGCGGGCCGCAAATAATGAAAGAAGTTTGATTATGAAGTGGAGCACTTAAATTTTTCTTTCGTGTAGTCCTATTTTTATGTATTACATAGTTGGTACATATTTTAAATATTGATGGAATTCCTATTTATGGATTTCCTATTGATGGATTTCCTATTTTTTTATAGACTTTAAATAAGTTTGTATTTTGTTCTAGGTCGAAAACGATATGGAAAACTACGTGAAGTACAAACTAGTTGGTGGTCCCCTCAAACTTAAAAAAGATGTTTTGCCTCACTAGTTTGCTTGTCAAAATCGGTATACAGAAAAACCCCAAAGATTTTTACTATCAAAACTAAATGCCAAATCTAGGTCAGAAACAGTTGCACATGCGATTGCCACTACTTCACAAGAAATTAAGCATAGATATATGTTCTCGATCCTGTTACTACTCTAGAATCTAGAGTAGTACAGGATCGAGAGTCTAGAGTCTAGATGATAATATTGACATTGATCCCCTGCCTGAAGAATATATAACTACGCTTTTAATCATAATAATAATGCGAACCTTTTTCTATTAGTATTGAAAACATCTGATTTTTAGATAAAATCATATTTTATACACCGAAGGTATATTTGTAGTAAATTTCTTTATATACAACAGGAATTTTTTTAACCGTAAAAACCACAAAGAGGTCAGGGTACACTTATGAAGAATAAGAAAACAAAACTAGTTAGAGGCAGATAGTAGGTAGGTAGGTAAGGAATGTTAACGTATTTTTTCATACTTATTCTTATCATTAGCAAATGAAACCCAGAAGTATTAATGTAATAATGGGTACCTAGGTTATAAAATATTATCTTATTCTTATGCGTATTTCAGCCGCGACAAAATCTTTGTTTCTTAGAAAATATTCCGCCACCATCATGTCACGGACTATTGGAAGATTGTCAGATTGACCTTTTGAAACCCTTCTTCCATCATTAAATACTTAAAAACACCAGAGCGCACGAGGGCAAATAACTCACCCGCGAAATATTACTACAAACATTGATTTATATATTAAACTCAATGACTACAAACGTATGATCGGGGCGCGCTGGAACGGTATGGCGGCGCGGCCGCATGAAATCTATGACGTCACGCGCTACTCGCGGGCACGGGCGAGATTTTAAAAATGTACGTAAACTTTCCACGCCTATAACTACGGTAATAGTGCACCGATCGATGTGAAATAAAAACTAGAATTATGTGTTTGGTCTAGAAATTTTACCTACGTACTTAAAAGTTTAATATTGTAACCTTGTTATCTTCTCCATTATAAGAAATCATTGCATAACTTTCCATTTGAAACAGGTTTGTAACGTGTTTTGTAGTAAAACATGTTTCCAACGTGCACAGATACAATATGAAATTGTTTTAAAACTAGTTTGATACACGATTTGCAATGAAATACCTGCAACTTGTCTGTGATATGATGGTGTTTGATCGGTGTGAACGGTGTATCTGTTAAAGAAAAACGCAACATGTCCTGACTTATGCTGTGTGTGATGTGACAAACTAACTGTGGACCCAAAACGTATCTATACTTGCATATATACTAGTTGGCAGCTGTTTGTGAAGAAAGTAGTAAAAAACATGTTTTAAACAATGTTAATACTAGTCTATGATAATGACATCTTTAGGACAAGTATTTTACATATTTTGTTGAAAGTATGTGTCTAAACATGTTTGTAAAAGAGTCACTTATTGTCAGATGGACTGTAAGTTTGTTTGGCAATTCAGTTTAATGAAAAAAGAACAACTTTAAATAAAGACGACTACATTTGCGTTGTCACCTTTGTGCACTGAGATGGAATGCCTCACAGCCTGTCAGTATACTGGCTCTCTATAACATTCAGACAGGAACACAGCAGTTCACTCTAATGTTTGGCGGCAGAACTAACTGAGATTTAGGTACCTACCTAGATGGAATTCTATATTGTAAAGCAGTCTTACTCCCTAGTGAATTAGAAAATAAATAAAACAATGCGCGTAGTTTATAATGTAATGATCCAAGTGAGAATACTATGTACATATATTATCTTTCCTTCTAAATTCTCCCTCCTCCTTTAAACTCTTCCTGTCATTTTATGATCACTAGTCTGTCAATTAAGTAAATTCCGGCATGTTAATTAATTTACTTTTATATTTTAGATTATAATATTATTTATAGTGTACTCGACCCATTAATTAACTTATCACTTATTTTTATTTCCTGTTGAGGTTATCAGGAAGAAATTGCTGCATATCAATAAGACCGCCTTTTGTTTTTCTCCTTGTTTGTTTCTTGTTATGTTATTTGTTTTCTTAATGTACAATAAAGGGTATTGAATCGTATTGTATTGTAGGTCTTACTTTTGTGTTGCCATCAATTTTTTATACATCTACAAAATTTTAGGTTGTTCAGGTTACATAAGTTCGGAAGTGAATAAGAACTGATGAGAATTGTGAAACCTAATAAACCTACCTAATGATATGTAAATGCTGTGGATGGCTTATAGAGATCTACATCTGTCTTCGAATCTTAATGATTTAACAGACACTCCTAGTTTGGGTGCAGGGTTATAAAATTTAGAAGGGCGTCCACTGTATTCTAAATACTATAAAGCCTGTTATAATGTTGTATTGAATGTTAAGTAAAAGAAAATGATGTAAATTAATTTAAGGTCACTGTTATTCGACACCTATATTTTGTATTTAGAAATATATCAACTAGGGCAAGCCCTTCAAGCCACAGCTCTGTCCTAAAGCTTTTTAATTTTAGTTCTCCTCTTCCTAGTTAGTTTTAATATGCTTTTATTAAATTGACCCTATAATGTGTTTAAATACTACTGTTATAGAATTTTTAATTAACTTATATAGAAAATTATAATTGAATTTTTGACACGTAATAGAGCCACGCTGCTTCTATATTGTAGTTGTAGCACGCATGATTTGGCTCCTTCACTGCCTGCCAGGTGGACTATGTGCCCATTTCTCACCCTTTTACTATAAAAATAAAGTCACTCTATAATATTTTTCATTTTACTTCTTTTCTTGGAATCTCACACGAAAAAACTATTTGTATGGCATACAAATAATTGTTTTGGGGTCTGGATGTTTGTCCTTTTGAATGTTTATATTTAAACAGCCCCCACTATACAGCAGGTAATCCTAGTACTAATGTAAAACGTTAAGGAAACAAAATAGTATTTTATTACTATAAAGGTCGTAGCGATGCGATATTTCATTATTTTTTATTATTTTCGGAAGGCCAACAAAGTTTTTCGTAATGGAATATCTGAGATTGGTCGGAGATAATGGCTGTTGTGATTGACGTTAGAAGGGCAAAACAAACACTTTTAAGATAAGGAAATTAAAATAAAAATTTCAGCAGTAGTGACGCTGTAATGTAAGTTGTTCGTTTTTGCACATAGAGGACCGGGGGAGGGGAGAAACTATAGCGTTATTTTAAAAATCTACGCCACGCACACTCTTTCTAAGAATCCCACACAAAAATAATCGTCTGTCGCTATGAAACTCACACATAATAATTAAAATAATACATTTGCAACTTCACACACACACAGATACATTCTGTATCATAATAATGAAGTTGCGCAACTACCTACATTGACAAGTTGCATACAGCCGTGGCTGTAGCAACTGTTAATACGCATTATCGATGAAAATGTGGATATTATAATCAAGATAGAACTTTATTACTACTATAATATATATAATGTATATAAAAACCAGTGAAACCAATTCTATCTACCTATCACTAGATCTATCTATCACTGGTTTTTAAAATTGATTTGTTTTGTTTATTATAACGAATTTATTTTTGTGGGTACGATTTTTCATTTAAGAAAGAATATTCTTGTATCACTATAGAGAGTTAGAGCAAAATATCGCAGTTGTGGTGAATATTTAGCTCATGAGAGCTTCCCAATTTAAATTTTTTTCTTAACTTGACGCTGATAAGTTTTCATAATGATTTCTTAAATTTACGCGAACACTACACATTGAATAAAACTAAATTTACGGATTTTATCGCGTTTATTTCACTACTTTTACTTATTTTTAATTCCCGACGTTTCGGGTGCTTTACAGCAACTTTTTATTTATTAAACTTTTTATTCAAAGCTGATAAGTTTTGTTTCTTTAAAGAAAATATTTTCAGAAACCATCCCTTTTTCTTTATCTATCAAATATTTTTAATCCAGATTCGGCAAAGTTTTTTTTTCAATCGAGATAATTTTTCTTAAAAAATTTTTAGCTAGGAGCCTTTAATTTTTTTATGATATTAAAGCTGTTGCTGCATTTTCATTTTTTTGTGCGTAAGTGCAAAAGTGCAAATCGAATTTATAATCTTCAGATGTTTCCTTAGGCTAAGCTTGAGAAACAAATAGGCTCTATGTTGTTATTATCTTTCTATACATCTTAATAAATCTCAACAATACAATTCTAGAAATGACTATTTGATAAATAAGAAAATGTAAAAGTAAAGTTACAGCCTATATACGTCCCACTGCTGGACACAGGCCTCCCCTTATTTCTGAGAGGGTTTTAGGGCAAGGAAGTGTCCGCCACGTTGCCCCAATGCGTGTTGGCGAACTTCACACGTCTTCGAAATATTTTTTTCTTATTCATGACATGCAGGTTACCTCACGATGTTTTCCTTCACCGCCGAGCACGGGATAAATCAGCACTTAAAATTGCAATTAACAATTTCGTTGGTGCCGGCGGGGATCGAACACGGGTTACTCGCGTTCTGTTATATTTACAGCGAGCGTTAACCATCTGAGATACCACGGCTCATGATAAATATGTACCAATTTATTTTTAAAATAATATTATCTTCAGTAAATTATTAAAAGGAAACTGGCAACGAATCAGGGATAGTGGGAGTGGCATTAATGGCATCGCAAGGTAATAAGTCTGCCATCTGGTAGATTTAGTGATAATTGATGGCTCTAAAAATTTGATGAACCTTGTACATTTTTTGAAGTGGAAAGCCAAGCTTCATTTCACAATTATGATTTTCTCTTTCATTTTTCCTTCTTTTTTCTTTTTTTTAAACGACTAACGACACCCAAGACTATAATACTACATATTCAATTCATATTTTACGGGTGGCACGGGACATTATATCTTAGCCCACAGGTTTAGCGACGCATTTAAAATCCGCAGCGGTTTGTTGGCCACAATCGATGATCGTAGATATACATGAACCACAGTTTACTTACCATCAGCTTGACTGTAAGCTAGTTCGCTTTCTCCACGATATTAAAAATAAAACTGACGGAACTAGAAGAAGAAGAACCTAACTTTAATACCACACTGTATTTAGAGTGTGCTATTAAAGTTAGCTTGGTGCCCTCGTCATTATTTTTTGAAAGTATTTTTCTGAAAGTCAAAATAGTTATGCCATCAGTTGCGAGAGACCCTGTGAGATGAACAGCAAGACACTCATCGTAATTATCAATGCACAGCTCAAACCGCTATACGTAGAAATTTAAGAGTAACTGCCTTTTACGGCGTAGGTAAGTAAGAAAGGATTATGGAAAATTTTATATTGACAATGAAAACCTTTTTATTTTAGTAAATGACTAAGTATGGGTTTACAATATTTATGCTTAAATTACCAATAATATATAAGTTGTAAGATTTATGCGTTGGTTCAAGCCATTTTATACCTACTAACGATCAAGTAGATAAAATAAATTACTTAATTTTCTCGAAGATCACTGCAACGTTGCAAACAGATCACTCTGTTGAAACTGTGCTTGCAACCCGGAAAAGGCTGTCAATTTCCCAGCATAATTTCTCGATTCCTTGCAGCCATCTAAATTACCCCTACATAAATTGTTTTTAAAAGTAGGTTGTCTATTAACTTTATTAAGGAATATAAACCCGTCCAAGTTGTACAATGGCACACAAAATCTGGCATATGGAATCTTTAAAAGAATAATACCTTATAATCATCGTCTAAAACAAATATAATATTTACTTGCTGAGCACACTTTTAATACCAAATTTTATCAATACCAAAGCAACAAATTTTTAATCGATCGTACTTTTTTAAACATAAATGACCGATACTTTAGTATAATATTAATATTATACTAAAGTATCGGTCGCTAGTGCTTTATTATATATATTATCTTGCAGTGGACGTTTCCAACCGGTTAAACCACAAAGGATGATTAAATAGACAACGGTTCTAACATGAATTGAAGGAAAGGAACAAATTTTATTCGTTAGTCGTTATATGAACGCACTAGTCATTCATTCAAATAGAAGATTCAATCAGATGACTGCGGTACACACCTCAGCATTCACATGAATCGGCAGACTTTACTGCGATGGATAATAATACATAAATTATGAGAAAGTAAAATGAGATTAATTATTTATTTTATTATTTTATTCTTTATTGCACCCTTAAACAATAGAACACAAAGGGCGGACTTAATATTGTCTTGAGGCATTCTATACCGGTCACTTCATGGAGTGATGAGAATTTGATGTATGTGTGCCAATATAGAATAAAAGAACACAAAACTAATGATAATTAACTCTATAATATAAACATACTGCTAATTAATAAACTATACATATATGACCTATCATTTCGTATATACAAATATGTAAATACATGCATATGCATACAAATATACATTGATATACAATATTTACATAATTAGTACATACAAATGACTATGAATATATACGTCTGTTTAGCAATACATATTAAATGGATGATTCATGTAAAATGCATTGTCTTTAATGATAAACGAATCAACTTTTTAAAAACGTACTTAATGGGAGCTTTTCTGATGTCATCGGGCATGGAGTACCAAGGGCGCGTAGCCTAAACTGTGGAGGAGTTACCACCATATTAAATTAATGGAAAAGAGCAGAATAATGAATTTGAAAAGAAATATAATTGGATAGTTACATAGAGCTATGCTCTGGGTTCCTCTGCGCGATAGACTTAGAAATGAGGATATTGGCAGTAGAACCATATCAACCATCATAATCCAACGAAATATTAAGGTAAAGCGGCATGGTTCTGCCATACAGACCTGTTGGTCTAGTGGTTAGTGACTCTGACTGCTATGCCGGAGGTCGTGGGTTCGATTCCCACCCAGGACAAATGTTTGTGTGATGAGCACGATCATTTGTTCTGTGTCTGGGTGTAATTTATCTATAATATTTATGTATTTAGAAATATATAAGCATGTTTATCAGTTGTCTAGTACCCATAACACAAGCTCTGCTTAGCTTGGGACTAGATGACTTTGTGTAATAGTTGTGGAATATTATTATTGTGGAATATTATTATTATTATTATTATTGTGGGGTATCAATATAGTTTTCTCATCTGGTTGGGTTCTAATAATACATAATTATAAATGAAGATGAGAAGATAAATATACATAAATATCAATAACATAAAATAAATATTAAAATACATAAATAAATAAAAGCCCAACCAGATGGAAGCCCTCAGCAGGGGAGACCAAACGGCCGAGGGTTAGGGGGAAAGGGAAAGAAACCGGCGGACGATGCGGGCGGTATCGAGGAGCACCGCCTTCTGCATTTCAGCCTGGAGCGGTCCGCCACGTAGTCCCAGTCGCCTCAGATGACCCGAGAGGCTGACTGGGATTAGCCCATTCGCAGAGACGACTACAGGAATAATTTTGGTCGGCATACCACCCCACATGTCGGTCACCTCGTGAGCCAGGTCCAGATATTTTGTTCGTTTATCCGTTTCGGCTTTCACGAGGTTCTCGTCATACGGAATGGTAATGTCGATCAAAAATATCCTTGACTGTGCCCGGTCCATCAGCACAATATCAGGCTTATTCGCAAGAATAGTCCTGTCTGTGATGATGGCCCGGTCCCAGTAGAGCCTGGCGCGGTCATTTTCGAGCACGGCTTCCGGCAAGTACTTGTAATACGGCAATTTTCGGTCCACGAGACCGTATTTCAGAGCGAGCTCCTGATGTAGAATTCTGGCCACTAGGTTGTGCCTGTGCAAGTACTCAGAGTTAGAAAGCGCCGAACAACCGGAGATGCTCACCGGACAAGCTCGACAGACGTCGACGGTGCCATCTTTTAGGATGTATCTCCGATAGTTGTTGGTCTTAATAACCTGATCCTGTATTGCACAGACAAAACCCTCGGTTTCCCCGAAGAGGTCACCGAAACGTAGCCAGTTGAGGGAGGCAACTGTATCTACGAAGGGCTCATGTAGAACCCTGTAGTACCTCCCGTGGAGCTCCTTCTCCTTCCATACGGTCTCCCGGTCGGAAATGCTTAGTACTGCCGGGTCCTGCCATTGCTCGTTGGCTAAGGATAGAGGGGTAAGTCCTTTATCACTAGAAATGACGTCATTATAGAATGGATCATCCGATCTCACCAGGAAGTAATTACGGAGGCTGCACACTTCGCGATTATGCATGGTGAGCGCGCTCAGGGAGCCACGCCCACCATGCTTTCGCGGCAAGTACAGCCTCATTACCGACGATCTCGGATGATGCATCCTATGGGACGTCACGGTAGTTCGGACTTTTCTATCCAGGGCGTTAAGTTCGGTCTGAGTCCACCTGAGTATGCCAAAGGTATACATGAGGACAGGCATGACCCAGCCGTTATATGCGTGTACCTTATTCACACCGGACAAAAGGCTGTTAAGCACTTTGGTCAAGCGTGCCTAAAACGTGTCGCAAACTGACTGTTTCATACCAGCCTCATCGATACCCATGTTCTGTGACATACCCAGATATCGGTATGTTCCAGCCTCGGAAAGGGTCCTTAAGTTGACGGGCATAGATAAGTCTATGCCCTCAGAGTTAGCAACCCTACCCCTCTAAACATGGAGGACCGCACACTTATCCGTCCCCAGCTCCATTCCAATAGAATTGCTAAATTCACAAGTGATGTTTAGCAATTCCATAAGATGGGAGCGACTGGAGGCGAATAATTTGGGGTCATCCATATAGAAGAGGTGGGTCACTTTTGTACCTCCTTTCCGAAGCTGAAATCCCCTCCCGGAACCCTCCAGTAAAGTACTGAGTGGGTTCAAAGAGAGGCAGAACCAGATTGGACTCAGACAGTCGCCCTGGAATATACCCCTTCTTATCCTTATGCGGCTTTCCGCATCCGTCATCCGCTCGCCTAGATGACAGAGGATCGTACTCCACTGCCCCATACACCACTCGAGGAAGTCTCGAACTGTACGGTCAATCTTGTACAGCTCGAGGATCCTCTTTAGCCATGTATGGGGCACCGAGTCAAATGCCTTTCTGTAGTCTATCCAGGCGGCGGAGAAGTTCCGACGGTTGCGTTTCACCACTTTGCCAATGACTGCTTCAATGAGGAGTGGTTACTTGATTCCACGACCGCCGCCCCGACATCCATTTTGAGTGCGCGACATCACCTGATTTGATTCCAGGTGACGATTATTATTATTATTATTATTATATGTGGGCTATCAATATAGTTTTCTCATCTGGTTGGGTTCTATAAATATATAATTATAAATGGAAATGAAAAGATAAATATACATAAATATCAATAACATAAACTAAATTTAAAAATACATATATAAATAAAAGCCCAACCAGATGGAGGCCCTCGGCAGGGGAGACCAAACGGCCGAGGGTTAGGGGGAAAGGGAAAGAAACCGGCGGACGATGCGGGCGGTATCGAGGAGCACCGCCTTCTGCATCTGAGCCTGGAGCGGACCGCCACGTAGACCCAGCCGCCTCAGATTACCCGAGAGGCTGACTGGGATTAGCCCGTTTGCAGAGACAACTACAGGAATAATTTCGGTCGGCAGACCACCCCACATGTCGGTCACCTCGTGAGCCAGGTCCAGATATTTTGTTTGCTTATCTGTTTCGGCTTTCACGAGGTTTTCGTCACACGGAATGGTAATGTCGACCAAAAATATCCTTGACTGTGCCCGGTCCATCAGCACAATATCAGGCTTATTCGCAAGAATAGTCCTGTCTGTGATGATGGCCCGGTCCCAATAGAGCCTGGCGCGATCATTTTCGAGCATGGCTTCCGGCAAGTACTTGTAATACGGCAATTTCCGATCCACGAGACCGTATTTCAGAGCGAGCTCCTGGTGACGAATTCTGGCTACTAGGTTGTGCCTGTGCAAGTACTCAGAGTTAGAAAGCGCCGAACAACCGGAGATGAAATGCCTAAGTGACTCACCGGGATGGCGACAAGCTCGACAGATGTCGATGGTGCCATCCTTTAGGATGTATCTCCGATAGTTGTTGGTCTTAATAACCTGATCCTGTATTGCACAGACAAAACCCTCGGTTTCCCCGAAGAGGTCACCAAAGCGTAGCCAGTGGAGGGAGGTTACTGTGTCTACGAAAGGCCCATGTAGAGACTTGTAGAACCTCCCGTGGAGCTCCTTCTCCTTCCATACGGTCTCCCGGTCGGAAATTGTCTGCACTGCCGGGTCTTGCCATTGCTCGTTGGCTAAGGATAGAGGGGTAAGTCCTTTATCACAAGAAATGACGTCCTTATAGAATGGATCATCCGATCTCGCCAAGAAGTAATTACGGCGGCTGCACACTTCGCGATTATGCATGGTGAGCGCGCTCAAGAAACCACGCCCACCATGCTTTCGCGGCAAGTGCAGCCTCATTACCGACGATCTCGGATGATGCATCCTGTGGGACGTCATGGTAGTGCGGACTTTTCTATCCAGGGCGTTAAGTTCAGTCTGAGTCCACCTGAGTATGCCAAAGGTATACATGAGGACAGGCATGACCCAGCCGTTATATGCTTGTGTCTTATTCACACCGGACAAAAGGCTGTTAAGCACTTTGGTCAAGCGTGCATAAAACACGTCGCAAACTGACTGTTTCATACCAGCCTCATCGATACCGATGTTCTGTGACATACCCAGGTATCGGTATGTTTCAGCCTCGGAAAGGGTCCTTAAGTTACGGGCATAGATAAGTTTATGCGCTCAGAGTTAGTAACCCTACCCCTCTCAACATGGAGTACCGCACACTCATCCGTCCCCAGCTCCATTCCAATGAAATTGCTAAATTCACAAGTGATGTTTAGCAATTCCATAAGATGGGAGCGACTGGAGGCGAATAACTTGAGGTCATCCATATAGAAAATGTGGGTCACTTTTGTCCCTCCTTTCCGTAGCTGAAATCCCCTCCCGGAGCCCTCCAGTAAGGTACTGAGAGGGTTCAGAGAGAGGCAGAACCATATTGGACTCAGACAATCGCCCTGGAAGATACCCCTTCCTATCCTTATGTGGTTCTCCGCAGCCAACATCCGCTCGCCCAGATGACAAAGGATCGTACTCCACTGCCCCATACACTGCTCGAGGAAGTCTCTAACTGTACAGTCTATCTTGTACAGTTCGAGGACTCTCTTTAGCCATGTATGGGGCACCGAGTCGAATGCCTTTCTGTAGTCTATCCAGGCGGCGGAGAAGTTCCGACGGTTGCGTTTCACCACTTTGCCAATGACCGCGTCAATGAAGAGTGGTTCCTTGGTTCCACGACCACCGCCCCGACATCCATTTTGAGATTTTGAGATTTTGATTTTGAGACTTGTCCAGGTGACGAGTGATTCTCGCGCTCAAAATGGATGTTAGTGTCTTGTATATGGTCGGCAGACACGTGATGGGGCGGTATTTGCTCAGGTCTGTGGTAACCTGGTCTTTAGGAACCAAATGAGTGATCCCAGTAGTGAAGAGGCTCGGGAGCGACTTCTGGTTGAGAGCCTCTTGGAACTGTCGGGCGAGCACAGTGTGACACACCACAAACCCCTTCAGCCAGTAGTTATGCAGCCCGTCGAGTCCCGGACTTTTCCAGTTAGGGGCCCTACGGACCGCCTCAGCTACGTCATCCGGCGTTATGGTGACGGGGTCCATGGGCGTAATACCCGCACACTGACTCGCCACAACTTCCGTCCAAGGGCCCTCGTTGTGGTTTACGGGCTCCGACCACAGGCCGCGCCAGAATGCGACCGTGTCGGCCTGATTCGGTACTGGGCCCGTTCCACTTACCATTGGTCGCTCCAATGATTTATAGAGCCTCTTCTGATCACTCTGGAAGAGACGATTCTGGTTGAATCGTGTCGACCTCTCGGTATATCGCCGAATTCGCTTTCCCCAAGCAGCGATTCTCTGCTTCAGGTCGTCTATGCGCTCCGTCAGTTTTTGCATTATATCCGGCTGGGACAAACTAACATTTATCCCAGCAAACGCCATCCTGACGGTGCGCACAATCCTTGGCCTGGTATTGCCTGACTTGAAGCATATCAGTCTGCCTATGAGGGCCCTAGCCTTTGCGATACGTTCTTCAATTCTTATTCTCCAGGCTGGGATAGCACTACTTTGTCCAGTAGTTCGTCCAGCCGTGGAAGTTTTGGCACCTATAATACGGCAGACTGCCAGTGCGGCGCCAAAGAGAATTGAGTCCGTCTCGCAAAGGTCCCGGCTGGCTTCCAAATAGGTCACCAGCATTGGGTTCAGAGCCCTCACGACAGCCCGATTCCGCTTGCTTAGGGCTATGCGGGGAAGTCGCGGTCGATTTTCGAGAGGCGTACTGTGCGTTTCCATAATCGCCTCTTCCAATGTACTCCTCATTTGCTCTATTTCTAGTTCCTGGGTGAATATTCCATCATCATTTGAATCAGCAACCACTGGGGTATTCACGGCGGCATCCACGTGTGCGGGTTGTTCTGCAACTTGTGGCACCACACCCTCAGTCGTAGCGTTTTCATTTGATGAGGGAACAGCCTCACGTCGTAGCCGTTCGAGTTCGGCGCCATCAAATATATTTGAGCGTAAGATATACCGAACTCGGTCTGCCAGGTTTTGCTAGGTGACAGTAATAGATGGCTCCAGCTCAGTTAAAAGACGATGCATCCTAGCCCGATACGCGAAACCTCCAATTTCTCCCCCTTTCGCCCTAAAATACGCCCGCAATGCGTTTGTATTCATATTGATGGTCCATCGCATGCGGCGTACTCCACCAGTGGCGCGTGCCGATTGCTGGGTCTGCGAAGACCCTGCCGACACCAAGCAAGCTGGTGGGGATGATGGATGCGAGGGGCTTCTGGGTGGTCGTGCAGCACCTCGCGCTTGGCTGGCGGTTCGCATGCTGTCGCGTCCAGCGCCAGCTCCAGACGCGCCCTGGCGACCTCCAGGTAGCGGCCCTTTGCGCAATCTTCTGTGTTCCATCATCCATACAGGGCGTCATTTAACGGGAGACGCCCAGACCCGACGCCGTTTCATGGTGAGGCCATATGCACAAGCGGGCCCTTGCACCATCAATTTTTGCCGAGGCACGGCGCTCACACCTCTTGGCAAGGTGCTGACTGACTGCGCGGACGTAGCGGTTTTGTCACATAACCGTCACGTCAGCGGGCGATGGGGTTGTCACTTCCCTACGCCTTTTATTATTATTATTATTATTATTATATAAATGCCAAATGGTACCCTCGTAAGCGAATTGCAGGGTGGACCTCCACTAGATGAAGAGAACTTAGTAAGATATGCAGGAAGTCGATGGATCCAGGTGACATAAGACCGTGCTTTGAGGCATTCCCCGGGAAAGACATATATTGAACAGCAAACTTGTGAAGGGCTGTGGACGGAATAAGCTTTTTGCTACCATATTGTGACGACTCGACCTGGCAACATTTAACGCACGCACACTGAGGACTGACGAGAAGATCCTGGAGCTGGAAGAAGAGATAGACAAGTTGCACTGGAGTATTATAGGATTATCCGAGGTCCGAAGAGAGGGGGAGGACACGGTGATTCTCGAATCCGGCAACTTGTTCTATCACCGGGAGGGCGACCATCTGTCCCAAGGAGGTGTCGGATTTATCGTCCACAAGTCTCTCGTCAACAACGTTGTAAAGATTGGGAGTGTGTCGACGAGGGTCGCGTACCTGATACTCAGAATCACCAAACGGTATTCGCTGAAGGTCATACAGGTTTACGCATCAACCTCGGCACATCCCGATGAGGAGGTGGAGGAAATGTATGAGGATATTTCCAAAGCCATGCATTCCTCCAAAACCCACTACACGGTGTTGATGGGAGACTTCAACGCAAAACTAGGCACAAGAGGAAGCGGTGAGCTGAAGTTAGGGAAATTTGGAGTAGGGCAACGGAACCGAAGGGGCCAGCAGCTGGCCGACTTTATGGAGAAAGAGGGACTCTTTATGATGAACTCTTTCTTCCAGAAGCGGCCCCACAGGAAGTGGACCTGGTCGAGCCCCGACGGTTCGACAAAAAATGAGATTGACTTCATTATGACGACCAGACGCCAACTGTTCAGTGATGTCTCAGTGATCGCAAGGGTGAAAACTGGCAGCGATCACCGAATGGTTAGAGGCACACTGAACCTAAACGTTAAAATGGAGAGGTCTCGTCTAATGAAGTCAACGCTCCGTCCCCCTCGTGCTCTAATCCAGAATCCCGAAAACTTTCAGCTCGAGTTACACAACCGCTTTCAGTGCCTACAAGATTGCAATGCAGTGGACGATATGAATGACAAGCTAGTGGAAACTGTCCATGCGGTCGGAGCTATGTTCTGCAAGACCCGCCGCAGAAGAACACAAAAACTCTCCGATCACACTCTTAATCTCATGGCTGTTAGACGGGAGATGAGGCTGCAATCGTCAACAGACTTGACAGCATACAGGCAACTGAACAGACAGATCTCCAAATGCATGCGGCGAGACTTACGCAACTTTAATACTGCTCGTATTAAAGAAGCGATCGAGCGGAACCAGGGCTCCAAAGTCTTTGCCAGAGATCTGTCTGCCCGTAAGAGCCAACTGTCAAAGCTGAAGACTGAGTGTGGCAGCATCGTTTCCGGGACACCTGAGATTTTGAGTGAGATTGAGAGGTTCTATGGGCAGCTGTACACATCATCGTTGGAGCCACACGTAAGTGTGAGTAACGATCCAAGAGCAAGTCTTATCCGACACTATTCCGATGATATCCCGGACGTCAGTCTTAGCGAGATTCGAATGGCTCTCCAGCACCTTAAAAACGGCAGGGCCCCAGGCGAGGATGGAATTAAAGCGGAGCTTCTGAAAGCGGGTGGAACACTGGTACTTGAAGTCCTTCAGAGGCTCTACAATTCCGTCCTCCATGGTGGCACTACTCCAGAGGCGTGGAGCAGAAGTGCGGTGGTCTTGTTCTTTAAGAAAGGCGACACCGCTCTCTTGAAGAACTACAGACCGATTTCCCTTCTGAGCCGCGTCTACGTGCTGTTTTCGAGAGTCATTACGAATCGTCTCGCACGCAGACTCGACGACTTCCAGCCTCCCGAACAAGCTGGTTTCCGAAAAGGCTTCAGTACCATAGACCACATACATACCCTGCGGCAGATTGTGCAGAAGACTGAAGAGTACAATTTGGCACTTTGCCTGGCGTATGTGGACTATGAGAAAGCCTTTGATTCCGTCGAAATTTGGGCGGTGCTGCAGTCCCTTCAGCGGTGCCAAGTTGACTGTCGGTATATCGAAGTGCTGAAGTGTTTGTACAGTAGGGCTACGATGGCTATTCGAGTACAGAACCAGAGCTCGAAACCTATCCAACTGCAGAGAGGTGTAAGACAGGGTGACGTTATATCCCCGAAACTCTTCACCGCTGCTTTGGAAGACGTTTTCGGGCTACTGGACTGGAAAGGATACGGTATTAACATCAATGGCGAGTACATCACTCACCTTCGATTTGCCGACGATTTAGTCCTTATGGCAGAATCGCTGGAGGACTTAAGCACTATGCTCAATGACCTCAATAGTGCCTCCCAACGGATAGGTCTTAAGATGAACATGGACAAAACAAAGATCATGTTTAATGTCCATGTCACACCTATGCCGGTAGTTGTTGGGAGCACTATGCTCGAAGTTGTTGACGAGTACGTTTACCTGGGACAAATAGTCCGACTAGGTAAGTCCAACTTCGACCGAGAGGTCAATCGACGGATTCAACTCGGCTGGGCAGCGTTAGGGAAATTACGACATATCTTCTCGTCAGGTATACCTCAATCTCTAAAAACTAGATTGTACAACCAGTGCGTGTTGCCAGTGATGACTTACGGATCTGAGACGTGGTCCTTCACTGCTGGCCGTATGAGGACGCTCAAGGTCGCTCAGCGAGCTATGGAGAGGGCTATGCTCGGAGTTTCTCTGCGTGATAGACTCAGAAATGAGGATATCCGCAGTAAAACCAGAGTGACCGACATAGCCCAACGGATTAGTAAGCTGAAGTGGCAATGGGCCGGCCATATAGCTCGAAGAACCGATAACCGATGGGGAAGAAAGGTTCTCGAGTGGCAGCCCCGTACCGGTAGGCGTAGTGTAGGGCGACCCCCCACTAGATGGAGTGACGACCTGGTAAGATATGCAGGAAGTCGATGGATGCAGGTGGCTCAGGACCGTGCTTTGTGGCATTACTTGGGGGAGGCCTATGTTCAGCAGTGGACTTGTGAAGGGCTGTAATGATGATGATGATGATTGTGTTCAAAGGTTTTCATATTAAATTTTACAACACACATTGATTTTATCAATCGACTCGCTAGCTTGCAATATCGGCCCTAAGTAGCTGAGATATAAAACCAATAATGTTGAGATTACTAAAGTTAAAGTTACGCCTTTATGCTTCTAATGGGTACAGACCTCCTCTTATTTTAGAGAGAGAGAGAGTTAAGGAGTAATTTTACTCAGTTGTGCTCAACTGCATTGAGATACTAAAGTGAAACCAATACGCTACGAGGTAAATTCAATATAAAATAAAAGAATGGAAATTATTGATAATTCTTTTAGGAAGTAAATTAGATTTGACCGTCTGAAGCGAGTCGTAACTTAATTTAATTAGGAATTCATTGATTTTGTTCGAGCCAACATTCGAGAACTTCACATTTTATTTTTACTAAAAAATATTGTTGTACAGGTAATTGAATACAGGGTATAAGAAAAAGGAAATTACAAGCTTCTGAGCTATTTAATTGTTTATTTCACATTTTTGTACTTAAGGTACAAACGGCGGACTTATTACAGTGGGATGTGGTGAGAAATATAATATTAATAAAATTCACATACAAATATGGATGCTCACGCACGCACGAACGCACTTACGCACGCACGCACGCACACACGCGAGCATATGCAGGTTAATGTGTGATCAAAAAAGGGAGGTAGTACTGTACGTTTGGTAACTTTTTTCATAGAATAAGGTTGACAACCGAGCACACGTCCATCCGATGGTAAGCGAATGCGGTGGCCCATAGACATCTATATTTATCTTCGATCAAGAATCAAAGCGCAGATGCGCTGTCACCCCTGAGGACTAAGATCGAATGCCTCGTTTCCAGTAAAAAGGGTCTCCAGATCTCTACATTTACCAAACAAAACACAGCGGTATTACGCTGCTATTTTACACTGGTATTCTGGGAGAGCGTGGTATTTCCCCGGTCGAGCCGACCCATTCGTGCTGCAATAATAATATACCACTGCTTTAATGCTAATAATGATTATTTGTGTAAGCAAGTTGGACATCCCTTCTCATTCTTCTAATAATAATTAGAGACAGGCCTCGGCTACGCCTAGGTAGAATCTAATGCTGTGACGTGATTTAGATTTAAGATTATCATCAAAGACTGCATACTTTATAAATTAATTAGAGACAGGCCTCGGCTACGCCTAGGTAGAATCTAATGCTGTGACGTGATTTAGATTTAAGATTATCATCAAAGACTGCATACTTTATAAATTAATTAGAGACAGGCCTCGGCTATGCCTAGGTAGAATCTAATGCTGTGGCGTGATTTAGATTTAAGATTATCATCAAAGACTGCATACTTTATAAATTAATTAGAGACAGGCCTCGGCTATGCCTAGATAGAATCTAATGCTGTGGCGTGATTTAGATTTAAGATTATCATCAAAGACTACATACTTTATAAATTAAAAAATCCCCAAGTATTTCAGATAAAATATAGCCTAAATTACTCTCGATGTTGCTTTGTATCTATTTGTGTAGTTTATTTACAATCGGTATTTAAAAACTTAGAGACAAACATTTTACAGGTATGCATGTCTCAAGCGCGTGCAAATAACCTCTTCAGCTAAGTAAAACGCATTATTTCGATAATGCAGACAGACGTTTTAGTTTTGTTTAAATGCATTTAAAAATAACTTCATATATTTCCGTCATAAATATAAATACTTTTGTATTAATATTTCCGTCATAAATATAAATACTTTTGTATTAAAGTACTGTCAATTTACGCGGCTGTTGACTTTTCCTTCTTGCATGGTGATAAATCTTTTATGAATCTTGGAATAATAAAATACCTTTATTAATGCTCAAGTAATATAAAAATATTATATACTGTAAGCTTCAAAAGTGTTTGTCTTATGGAATATACTTATACAATAATTGTATAATACTTGTAAGACTTACTGGTTAGACTTCTTGATAAGTCTACTGGGAATACCTCGTATTTTTGAATACTCCTGTTCAAACACTTCGTACGGTGCAACCGTTAGCACTTCAGTTCTTTTAATTATTATGAGACAGTGCTCGTAGTGTCAGTGACAGTGGTGTAAGAGAATCCAGTATCCCATATCGTCCCATGGGTGTCGTAACAGGCAACACAAAGAAACCATACAACTCAAAAAAATAAAAAGAAGACGTTCTATGAGAAGGCTTATGCTTTGTGGTGGACTTGTGGTTGTAATGGTAGCCTACCTGATGTTAAATGGTGATGCATTCAAATATGGAAAAGCGCATTGCAGAATACTAGGGTGAAATAGCAGCATTATAAAAATTAAAAAATATTGTCTTATAATTATAATTGCATACAAAATGTTGCTAATAAGTTATGACTTACAGAATCACACATAACCAACACATAAGGCACATAACCAATCACTTATAACCAAACAGTACATACATAAATTTTCTGCTCATAATGATGCTGTCTTTTAAGTCTAAATTTGATTTTTAATCGAGGATGAATGTAGATGGACAACAGCATCCACTTAGAACTAGGTGGACTGTGTGCTCTTTAGTCATTCTCATTCTATAAAATAATGTGCTATCTAAAATAAAACATTATTTAACAAATCCCATAGGATTTTTGTAATGAATTATTGTTGCGTCCTTTGATCCCCAAAGTAAGCTTTACAAATCAAGTGCCCTGTTCCGGGCAATTGCTAAGTTTAGCAATCAACTCTGCACGCTCCAATTGCGCTAGACCAAGTTGAGGGTAAGTTACGATTTGTGATCATTTGCGGTTAGGTAGAGTACCTGAAAGTAACCTAGTTTAATGGTATTTTATATTTTAATATTTTTTTCATATAATATAAAACTGAGAAGGTTACCTATAAAATTAATAGGGGATCTAAAATGGGTCCGGACAGACACATTAGGTCGTGGCAGCCATTCTTAGAGATCAGTTATCTGCGCTGTACAGGATTTAAGTGCATGAGCAAGTACAGGTTTTTCTATTACCTCACTCTTATTTCTATTATTTTATAATAATATTATGCGAACCGATTTCGGTTACGGCAGCCAGTCTCAAAACTAGCCATCTGCACAGCACACTCTGACAGTCCAAGGAGGCAATAATCCGACACAACGTTGAGAGCTAAGTCGCAAGACAACCGGCAAACCGAGGTTCGAGGGTGAAACACGGCCAAGTTACTTATTTCGGACTGCTAAGTACTGTAAACTTTTCGACATAACCAATCAACGTAAACAAGCCAATAACTGATTGAGCCGGGACTGTGTTTGCACCTTGTGCCTTCCTTAATATTGTTTTTAACGATATTAAGAAGTTAAAGCGATAAATCAACTCTCAATGGAGATCGTAGACTCCTGTTTCAGTATGCAATGAAATTAGCACAGGGACTGAATGAATATTCAGTGTCACTCAAGCGCAATATTCGTAATTGTTGGTGAGCAAGAAACTTTATAAAGTAAGTTTTTTTTAACTTTAGTTAAGATTTAAAAATTTTCCCCTTTCTTTTTTTCAAGGCTAAAATATAACCCTATTAATTTGTTATACCTGCCTGTTCGTCCGTCCCTGAGTCACAGATCGAATCGATCGAATCGCAGTTCTAATGCCGTGAACCACTCCTAGCACAAGAATTTTATGCTTATTTCGTAAGTATAATTAATTTTAAAAGTACTGATAATATTATGTTTAATTAAATTACAGAACATGATAGAAAAGAACAGTTTCATTTAATACATTTATGCTTTTAACACTGATTCGGAAAAAAAAAACCTCTGTCCTGGGAACCAGTAAGAAAACCCAGCGGGACTGATTTTAAACAAGTATTTAAAATATAGTATATTGTAAAGTAAAATAGGAAAACAAGATTTAGCGATCACCTAATTCCCAGGGGTTAAATACAAATCATGTAAACTTCAGTAGTATAATAACAATATTTATGTAAATAATTTTTACAATATAAAAAAACGGGAACGTGAACTCCTTGGTTTTCGGGAGATCTTCCCTTTTCGCCTTACTACTAAAACGGAGTATAAGCAATTATGTACAAATAAAGGTAAATATTAAAGTTCAAATACGCGCAAACAATACAATTATTTTTGATTAATAGTTTTTATAGAATACGGATAACAACGAAGGCCTAGTCCACCTAAGTAAGTGGATGATGAAGATAGCATGGTAAGATATCCTCGGTTGAGAGTCAAAATACAGATGTGTTGTCACTCCTGGGGGCTAAGACGGAATGCCTCACTTTTAGTAAAAAGGGTCACCGGATCTCTACATTCACCATACGAAACACAGCAGCATTAAGCTGCTATTTTATTTATTTATTTATTTTTACAAAATATAGTTATTAAATAACATCCGACAGTACAAATAAACTTACAAAAGTTTTTCCATGTACCGCCGATTCGTAACTTCGACCATGTTCAATCGGTTCGCGTAGCGACAACTTACATCATACATGGTGTGACAATATATTGACAATTATTTTTTTTAACTATATGTGTACCACAGGAAAGGACAGTTAGTGAGTTTGATAAATAATATTAGTAATCGAGATATTAATGTTACGATTGTGTGTATCTATGTATATATTTATTAGTAGATTTGTATTTATCCTATACTATTAAACGAGCAATTCTTGTATATATATAAATATATAATCGGGATCTCGGAAACGGCTCCAACGATTTTCATAAAATTTAGTGTCCAGGGAGTTTCGGGGATAATAGATCGATCTAGCTAGGATTTACTTTTAGAAAATGTCTTTTTGTCCGTGTTTTTAGGCAATGAAAAACTGCTACAATATCGTTAGATTAAGAAGGTAAATTTTGATATAAATAGCTTAATTGGTATAATGGGCGGTCACAGAATCGTAAAACCCCGGTTCGAGCCCAGACCGACCGACCAACTTTTTTTAATTTTTTTTCAAGTTCCTTTCTTTTTTGAGAAAATCTATTTTGCGAGCCCTTTTTTTAGTATTTTTTGAAAACATGAAAATTTAAATTAAACTAATTGCACTCATAATTTTTTATTCAAATAACCAGTTCAGTTTTTTCTATTATGTCACTAAGATCAAAAAATATTATTCATATTTCATCAGTATGTAATTTGTATCGAAATATAATTTCCAAAACACACGAATTAAAAAAAAAACCGAGCGAAAAATACCGAGCAAAGCTCGGTCAACCGGGTACTGTATATTATGTGTGTTAGTATAATTTTTTTTTTAGTATAAATTATTAGTAGGTGTCGTTATCAATTTGTCTATAAAATACTGTTCAAGCTTATATTTAATATTTTTCTTAGTTAGTTCATTTTTTATTGCTTTTGGAATTTGGTTCAAAAGAACGGGAACATATTGTTTTTATATTTTTAAGGATCTCATTAGGTGTCGCTTTTTGAAAATTCATTGTTACGTTAACTGGTTGTCTGTATTCTATTTTATCTAAAATATTATTTTTACATAGAGGTATTATGTTTTGAATGCCACTATGAAATTTATTTGCAAAGTTATTTGCAATTATATTTTTATTTTTTGTTTGTGCCCCCAAACGCATTTAAGAGTACTGTATCCACTGTCTTACGCACCCTACGTGTTATTCTGTTAAGAATAAACCGGAGCTGTTTTAAATTATCTTTATATTTATGTATTTCATTATAAATGTATTAATTTTTGCAGGATCTAATTAATTTATTTGCATAGTTTCGCGCTTTATTATATTGTGTTTTTAAAATTTTATTATTATTATCTTTTATCCATTGGTAAAATAGCTTATCTCTATACTCGCAAGCTTTTATAATACGTGAAGTTATCCATTTATTTTCGGTATGTTTGTTACTGGTGTTTTTAATTTTTGATGTAATTGTCGCGTCGTTGTAGCATTTATTTATATTTATATATATATATATATATATATATATATATATATATATATATATATATATATATATATATATATATATATATATATATATATATATATATACTGTAATATAGTATCTGGACAGACCATATCATCAACTTTCTTCCAGTTAATATTATTCAATGAAAGTTTTAATTTTTCATTGTTATATATATTTTTATGAGTAGTTTCACCCTGTATACGCGCATGTGTTGGTTCCACACAGGCAAGCACTACCGCTCGGTGGTCCGCTAGCATTACACCAAGCGCCGCGGTGTAGACAACTTGTTTGCGTGATGTCACGTACACATGATCAATACAGGATTTAGTTATTCTATCGTCAGTTAATTCAATTCTAGTGTACTGCGATATCCCGCACTCAAGACCGTAGTTATGTAGCATGCAGTTGTATTTATGTCTTATAGGAGTATATGTTTGCAAGTCTATATTCATATCTCCGAGGCTAAATAGTTTCAGTTCAGAATTTGTGTCCACCCTACCGATCAAAGTGCGAAGTTCGTCGATGAATAAGTGTTTGCTTAGATTAGGAGGGCGATAAATTGCACATACAGTTGCCGTGTAAAAAGATGGAGTGCAAATTTGAAATAATATATGTTCAAAATTCAAAATTTTTGTTAATAAGTTACTAATTATTGTAAATTTATTCTTCTTGTGTATATATGCTATTATACCGCCACCCCTTCGGTTTTTACGCAGCACTGTATGCATGTTATAGTCCGGTAGGTTAAACATATCACTTAGGTAGTCAGATATGTTAGCTTCCGTTAACAATATAATATCTATACATGCGTTAGATGAGTACACACATTGTTCTAAAGCATCAAAGTTTTTAATCAAGTACCTTATATTTATGTGCATGCATAGAAGGTTAGTTTGACAATTTTTAACAGGAATATGATTTAGAAATGAATTTATGTTAGTACAATAACTCAATTCACAAATATTGTCTAACTGTACGTCCATTAAAAAATTTTTTTAATTTTTTAATTAATTAAATATTTAAAGTATGTATTCTGCGAGAGCGTGGTTCTTCCACGGTTGAGACGACCCACTCATGCTACAACCATAATATAACTGTGGCATGACTCTACCAAGTTTAATAAATACATACATTTCGGTAAATATTTAATAATTGCGTACGTATCGTATTGAATAAGAAGAACTTTTACGTTTTTGAAGAGAAATCCTTATCAGACTTTTTGTGGTTTGTAACTCGATGAAAGAAAAAGCTACACTACAAAGAGGCTAACATATAAATCTATAGGAAAGTGAACTGCGGGAGAATGTAACAGAATACATTGTAATAAGCGGCAGTGGCTGAGTTTATTGGCGGCACTGCAGATCGCAGGTGCGATCCCTGCATATGATAATTGCATATGCGTACTTAAAAATAATTGTTTGGTTATTTATCAAATTTATTGCTTTATTTGTAAAACACACACAGGAATATTTACCAAAGTAACTCTTATTAAACTGAAAATGCTATAAAGGGTAAAATATTTCAATTAATTAAGTTGTATAATGTTCAAAACGTATACTAACTAAAACCGTTGTCAATCCTAATAATCCTTTGTAAATAATTGCGGATTATAATTACTCTAACAAAACTAAGCCTCTCCATCACATCATTGCAATTATTTACGTAAGATAATTTCTCTCATAACATAAAGTTCCTGTGCGTAATTTATCCTTTGTTTCTTTGATGTC